>JAURVB010012830.1:0-90923 GCA_033002965.1 Piper betle
AGTTTTAAGTTTTTTCACCCCTAGCCCTAGCGTCATGTTCATCTTCCATATTTTATTTGTTGTTTTATACAATCTGAAAGCTTGCTATCATGTTCTATACTTGTATAACTTGTTAGAACAATGTTTAAGATGCTAATTCGTGTTTAGACTTGTGGCGAACTTATGTATTACATGTAATCATAATGATTTAACTATGTTTTAAAATCAAGTTGTTGAAAAAAGAACGAGTTTAAGAGCATGCTCATCATGGTTTTCACTTGACTTTCTCAAAATAATATCATGAAAAAATAGGTTCAATAAAATTAGATTTTAAATCTATTATAACTCATGGAGTTGATATTTTGAAAGTATTAAAATCTTATTCTTGTTTGATAAAAATCAGATTTAAAATGAAAAAGATAATGAAATTTAGATTAGAAATCCAAGTTCTGCCGAGCATGCTTGGTACTCGCGCGAGGCTGCGGCTCCACGGCATTGAGCAAAGAAAAATGCAAGTTCGTGATGTAGCTCCGTGGAACTCAAAGGTTGAGACTTTCAGCGCCGCAACACTCGTGGCTTAAATGAAACACCAGGCCAATTTGCTTGTGACATCCCTCAACTTAAAACTACATCCCACAACTTAGTGCCATATGTAATACTTACTGGGTAAAAATAAACTATAGATCTTCAACTTTGTTTAACTACTTTTGAATAGAATTCTCAGCAACTTTGATTAACTACTTTTGACTAGGTAAAGGCTCCATTAGATCACAATCTTTGATACTATTTGTTTGATTATTGAGTCAAGCCATTAGTTCAACTAACTCTTCATCTTATTTCATTGAATCATGTGAGGGTAAAGCTTGTTTCGAAGGGTCCGTTCATTGGCTTCTTTTCTACACTTCAGTGACTGCCTTTTTAATTACATTGGCCACAAAATAGTCATCAGTTGATTCCTGATATTCCATTGCCTTGAATATGTTAAAGACTACCTGCTTATTATTGACTCTCGTGATTAATTCTCCTACTGCTACATCAATGAAGGTTCTTCCTGTTGCAAGGTCTACACATGATGATTGGAACATCCTTGTCCTTCACATATAATATCACAAAGTCTGCTAAAAATGTGAACTTGTCCACCTTTACTAGGATGTTTTCAATTTCCCCTTTGGGAAAGATGTATGATTTGTTAGCCAATTTTAACTTCAAAGTGGTTGGATTCACTACTCCTAAACCAAACCTCTTCTAAATAGACAATGACACCAAATTGATGCTAGAACTCAGACTACAAAGGGTTTTACTTGAGAAATCTGGTCCAATGGAGCAAGGAATGATAAATTGACCTAGATCTTTTAGCTTTGAATGTAGTTTCCTTTGTAACACAACACTACACTCCTCATTCATAGCTATTGTTTCAAATTCTTCCAATATCTTCTCCTTCGAGAAGATCTATTTCATGAACTTGGCATAGCTTGACATTTGCTCCAATGCCTCAACAAGTGGAATGCTGATTGTCAATTTTCTGGAAATATTCAAAAAATCCTATAATTTCTGACTTTGGAACATGCTTTGGTGGAGTGAGTTGGGGAACAGGTTTCTATACCTCTATTTTTTATTTTTTTATTTTTATTTTTTATTTTTATATTCCATCCATCTTCCATTTTTATTTTTTATGCTTTGGCTTTCATTTTGCCTCTTTATCTCTGCTTCAGAGGCTTTGTACGGGTAAGGCAATTCCTTTCCAGTTCTTGACTCAATTGTCTTGCATCTTTTTCCTTCTTCCATTCTGGGCACTTGATGTCACTTGCAAGTCTTCATAGTGGACAGTTGTTCAATGCGCTAGCCAACTATTCCATCTGGTTTTCCAAGTTTAGTATGGAAGCTTGTTGGCTTTGCATTTGTTGCTATTGAGTTTGCATGTAAGAACATTTTTTCTATAGATAACTTCTTTTCATTAGACTGCTATAATCTATTTTGAGCATTTGCTTGGAATCCTAGTGGTGCTTGAGGTTGAGGTTGAGGTTGAGGTTGAGGTTGAGGCTTTTGCCCAGTAGCTTGATTTCCTCGCCATCCAAAGGTAATATGATTCTTCCAACTAGGGTTGTAGGCGTTTGAATATGGATTGTTCTAACTCCTATTGTAATTACCTATATAATTTGTTGTTTCTGCTTTCAAGGAACACTGATCCCAAAAATGGTCATGTCCACAAGACTTACAAGGCATGACTTGTGCTATTTGAGCATTGGCCTGAGAATTATTTTCCAGTCAATAAACCTATTTTGCTCAATGTCAAAAGTTTTGCAAATATAGCATTGAAAGCATCCACTTGCAACACTCCAAGTACATCATTTCTTATAGTCCTGTCATACATCATTTGGTGATGAATGGAAGCTAATTTTTCCATTAGTTAATAGGTTTCATCATAAATCTTAATCATGATGGATCCGCCTGCGGGTGCATCAAATATACACTTAGTTTTGCTCATCAACCCATTGTAGAAAGTTTAATTTATACCTTAGGTTGAATACCAATTTAGAGACACTTCCTTAAGAAATCTGTAACGACCCGTCCGAACTGGACCGGGTGTTACTATAAAAACCTAATTAATGTAACGGTAATATTCCATAACATGAACTGAAATACAAGAAATAAGTCTTGCAACATATAATATGAATCATAACAATAAATCATGTTCTCTAAAATTTAAAATAACTGTCCCACAGTCTCGGACCGTTTCCCATAGCCACATTTATAACACAAGAGAATAATAAGGAAGTCCAACTTTAGTATCGATTCACCATACCTAGGTTGGTAAAAGAACCACCAACCACACTTCTATTCTTTAGTCCAAAGCTGCTCACCTGTGGAGGAAATTCTGCGTTAGTGATAAAACCACTAAGCCGCATAATTAAATGAAACAAGTCAATAAAATCCCTATTATCATTTCACCCATTTTTATTATTATTATTACACAAGTCGTTAGTAATTATCTCTCAGGTCATTCTGAGATTAGTAATTTGTCTCTTAGGTCATTCTGAGATTAGTAAAAGTCGTCTCCCAGCTCATTCTAAGATTAGGTGGTCTCCCAATTTATTTTGAGATTAGTCATGATCTCCCAGTTCATTCTGAGATTAGAAATCCTCTCCCAGCTCATTCTAAGATTAGGTGGTCTCCCAATTCATTTTGAGATTAGTCATGATCTCCCAGTTCATTCTGAGATTAGAAGTTGTCTTCCAACTCATTCTGAGATTAGGTGGTCTCCCAATTCATTTTGAGATTAGTCATGGTCTCCCAGTTCATTCTGAGATTAAAAATTGTCTCCCAGCTCATTCTGAGATTAGGTGGTCTCCCAATTCATTTGGAGATTAGTCATGGTCTCCGAGTTCATTCTGAGATTAGAAATTGTCTCCCAGCTCATTCTGAGATTAGGTGGTCTCCCAATTCATTTTGAGATTAGTCATGGTCTCCCAGTTCATTCTGAGATTAGAAATTGTCTCCCAGCTCATTCTGAGATTAGAAAACGTCTCCCAGCTCATTCTAAGATTAGGTGGTCTCCCAATTCATTTTGAGATTAGTCATGGTCTCCCAGTTCATTCTGAGATTAAAAATCATCTCCCAGCTCATTCTAAGATTAGTGCCGACAAAGGCTACTAATTTGGTGAAAATACAACATTTCATATAGTTACACCAGTTTGAGAAAATATAACATTTCAAATAATTATACGGACAATACAACATTCCAAATAATTATACGGACAATATAACATTTCAAATAATTATACGGACACACATAGTAATTTTAAAGGTGCGGCCCCGTGTCAGATTGAGTCAATTCCTTGACCCCGATTGCGTTATAGCGCATGGTGGTCGAATCTGGGCTCAGGCCGACCAGGGCTGCCAACAAGGGAAAGTACAACATTTCAAATGATCATACGGACCTGGATATTTCGAACTCGCAGCTACGACCAATGATCCTAATCTGAACGAGAACATAAAATTATACATAAGTATAATTTTATTCGAGTAGGAATGCATGCAACTAAATGACTACTATATATATATATCACTATTAAAATTCAACAATATTAAATATTAAATTATTCAGGTGATTTAATCATTTAAGTCCTACTTTACATTTTAAATTAATTATCTAAATCATAAATAATACCTAACAATTGATAAAATAATTATTACTAATAAACAAGTATTTAATTTTCCTTTGCGACGATAATTACTTAACCCCGATCTTGATGATTTAGTTTACAGTTATAATTTTTTTATCGCTACTATTATTTATAGCAATTTAATTAATTAAGTTGTTCGATTAAATTATTTAAAATAATTTGTATTATTCAAAAATATTATTAATACAATTATTTTAAATTATTCGACTCAATAAAGTTTCGAACTTTATTTATTTTCATTATTGTATTTAGGTTCGGCGCTAGTGATTGCTACCCGACTATAGTTTAATAACCCATTAAAATACTTATCTTTAAAGATTTATTACTGTTCGTATTATTTTTAACTCGAGTCGGTATCGAGTCAACCCATATTTACAAAACTGCCACCCTCCTTCTTCTTCTTCTTCTTCTTCTTCCGTCGCCACTCTTCTCTGCACCAAAACCAGACCACGCCCTTCTTCTCCACCCCTTTTCGTGGCACCCAAACCCAGAATCACGTCCTCCCTCAACTTCAACCTTCTCCAGCAACCAATTGGAAGCCTAAAGTGCGTGTTTTACAGCAGTTAACCAAGACGACCATGTGCTGCACCATGGCGCCCAACTCCTGGCCTGTTCTTCTTCTCCCAGCCTCAAGACCCCTCCTTTCTTGCACCTTGCTCCAATTCAGATGTTCCACGACCTCAGGCCGGCCTCAAAACAGTAAGGATCAGCCACCTTTGGACGTTGCATGGAGTATGGTCGTCCTCCCCACTTCTGCACGTCGCTGCCATGAATTCCGGCGAGAAGGTGGTCTGTAGTGGATTGTTCCGGCGGCCTGAACTACTGTGATGGAACCCATGATGCTGTCGACGAAGCACAACCGGCGTTTACCCCTCTGAAGCTTCCATTACAGCATCAATTGCAGCAGAACGTCGCCACTTCCGTCACCCTTGCAACTCCGCCCCTCACAGCTGCAATTCCGCCACCCACCGGAAAACCAGGGACGTGGCGAGCCCCCCTTCGAGCCAGCAGCAAGAGAGGTCGTCGGGGTGTGAGGGACTGCCTTGCAATTGTTCTTACGGTCGCCCATCTTGCCAAAGTTTCAGGCTACTCGGCCATGGACGGGATTCCAATTTCAGTTCAGTTTAGTTCTTTTCTTGTTGATTTACAACTTTAATTCCCATGATTAACAAGCTTACTATCAATTAAAAATATGCATGTAAGAAAATTAAGAAGAGGGAGATAGGAAGGATACCCAAGCAAGGAAGATGCCAGCTCCGGTAAGGAAGAGGAGAAGAAGATGAGAGCGTAATGACGCCCCCCTCACAATTTATAAAATGAAAAATGACGTCCCTTCACCAAAAATGGCTAGGGTATGTGAAAACACACCAACACCCGTATTTTATTCCTTTAACCGGGTAACCGGGTAAAGAATAAAATATTTAACCGGGTAACCGGGTAAATAATAAAATATAATAATTAACCGGGTAGAATTTACCGGGTATTGGATTAACACGGTCGGTCCTTCCCGAACCGTGCTCACATTTTTTTTTCACGGTTTTTATAAAATCCTTGAATCTTTCACACGTGTCATAGAAGGAATCATTATTCATATGAATTAAAGATATGATCTGAATTCTAAATTGCACTATCCTTGAGGGTGGAAAATATTTCAAGACGAATTTTGTCGTCATCTCCTCCCAAGTAGAAATTGAATTTGATATCAATTAATTGAGCCACGACCTGGCTGCTCCATTTAGAGAAAATGGGAACAATCTTAGCCTAGTTGCATCCTACAAAACTTAATATTATTTGTATGAATCATAGATTGCTACAAATTTTAACAAGTGCTTATTAAGGGCCCCCACTTGGCAATCTGTTGAATTGACCAACAGATTGTAGCATTTGGAGCATTACTAGCTTTAGCTCAAAATTGTTCGCAAGGATCTAGGGCCTTATAATACTAAGATTGAAGTCCTCAATTTGAGGTAGAGCATGTTTTGCCAATAGTTTTTATTTACATTGTTGACTTCAAGCTAAAGGTGAGGTACTTGTCCCATATTCTTATTACCCAAAGCTTGCTCTCCAAGGTTCTGGTTACCGAGTTTTTGGTTGCCAAAACTTTGCATCATGGCTTCGCTTCTTTCTATCCTGATCTTCAAACTGATCTTTTCTATCTATGGGTCAAAAGGTACTAAACCTTCTGCATTATGCTCTTGCATACACTACCTAAAAACAAATAAGAAGTAAACTAATAAGTATACTAAAATGCTAATATCAACAGATAATAAAAACAAACAAATCCTCGGTAATGGTGTCAAAAATTTATTGAGTAGTTAATACATTGCACAAGTGTACGCGTCAGACAAGTAGCAGAGTAGTAAGTGAAATCGTTACCACGAAGATTTGGTGTTTTTATGATATTGTTGACACGGTGGATTTTATCTACTTAGTACACTTAGACTAGAAGGGTAACAAAGCTAAATAGAAAATGGCAATGATAAGCAAGTAAGAATCTATTCTAATCTAATCCAAAAATGAAGCAAAGGTATGAAACTACAACAGTAATTAGGTGAGTAAATAATGAAGATAGTTCGTAACTCAAGCTACCGGAAGTTCTTTTCATTAATGAATTGACCTTAGATGTTCAATTTCACTTAGTTAACATGCAATGCAATGCAACATCATTACTTTTATCAAATTACAATATGATTAAAGTTGATATCCTAGAAAATAAAAGTAATTGTAATGGGCTATCACTATATATTACAACCTACTGTCCTTAACTCATTCCATATGCTTGTATAAAGAAAACAAGATAAGTGCATTATGAATGACTCCCCTATATGAATATTTATGACTCTAGTATACTACTAAAAGAATTGTAAACTATTTCATCCAAAGACATCATTAATCTACCTATGTATATTATTAAATCAAATCTTTTTATCATACAAAAGTTAGCTACTTTTTTAAATCATTAAGAACCAATATAAAATAATCAACGCGTAATCAATCATAAAAAAATAGGAAATAACAATACTACATCACTATCAAGTAAAATATCTTGTTCATCCCAGATCATAAAAGATTACCCCATGAAAGATTTGGGATATATTGTTCAATTCATTAAGAAAGTTGGCATAACAAGAGAAGAGAAAGAGGCTTATGCAAAACTATATTAGTGACACCTTGGCTTGAAAGTCATCTCCTGTTGTGCTCTCCTCCTTGTAGCTTGACAAGTAGCTCCTTCTCCAAGTCTCAGATTCTAAGATCCCAGATTTGGATGGAAAAAAACTCTCCTCGCAAAAGACCTTCAGAAGATTACTAAGACTAACTCTCTTCTGATCTCTTCCTATGGTGCATGGGCGGGGATATTTATCACCTCTATGTAGCTGTTAGTACTTGGCAACTTCCTACCAACTTTTTTGCAAATTTATTGAAGTTTTCTCAATGTTCAAATACTAGGATTGCATTCGACCTAATCATTTCTCCAATGAAGTGTGATTCTATTTTGTTCCCTTGTTCTCCTTGTTGCATTGGTAAGATTATTTTTGAAATCCCTATTGCCCATGTAGAGTGTCATTGGCTAGCAGATTAGTTGTGTGGAGTTGTCTCTCTTAGCAGCTTTTTTGTAGCTTCTTTCTCAACTTATCCACATAAGATGTTCTAGTTTAATCGATTTCATTAGGTGAGTATGTTCCTTTATTGTTCATCAAGGTACCTATCTAACATGACTCATAGTTGAAGGGATTGGATTGATTAAGTGGCACTGTCCACAAATTAGAAGTGTAGAGTTGTAAGCAGTCCACAAATCAGAAGTGTAGAGTTGTAAGCAGACAGCTTTACCAGAATGTTCCCCTCTTGGCAACTTCAACAAGTGGTTTATCCTAAGATTAGTGTGAGCAGTCGTGTCCTCCACTTGTGACCTCTTTTCTACCTTCCTAGTAGTTTTGCACATGATCACCTTCACCAACTCGCACATAAATCTCTTGTGTTCACTATTTTTCAAAATATAGTAATTAATTAAAACTATATTTGAATATGATAATAATTCAAATTTTATTGACAACCTTAGAAATTCATAATTTTTAGCTAAATTGATTGAGAAAATGAGGTTAGGGCATCAAAAACATATATAAATAAGACCAAAATAATAATTCTATATGAGATTTATCAACATCCTCACCTTTCACTTTCTTAATTCTTCATGAATTTGCCGAGGAATGGGTGTGGAGTTCCACTTCAAGTGGACTCCAGTGAGGCTCACTGGCAACCTTCAGTTGACGGCCAAGCGGCAGCAAGGTCAAGAGGGAGCCTCCATCGTTTCGGCCACCATGCATGGGGAGGGGAAGCCATGCGTCCTCGGCGGTGAGCTCAACCAGAGAGAAGAGTCGTGGTTTGGGGAAAGCCTCTCGCTGGAGTTGTCCAATCGGCTACAGATTCGGGCAAGAGGAGGCAAGGGTGTCGACATCAGTGATGGTCAGGCTAGCTAAGGAGAGAGCCAAATCTAAAGGCTTGTTTTTAGTTCGAGGTTGATCGGAGTGAGATGGATTCCGATGAGTCTAGACTAACGCTGCCATGATTCCCAGTGGTCATGGAGTGCTCAACAATTCTATCTCCGGCCAAAGACTAGGTTGAGTTTCTACCTAATTTATTATTATTACATTATTATTATTATTATTATTTTTGTGTTTTCAGGCATTTGGTCGGCATGGCCAAAGATAGGATTTCCGAGGTGGGAGTCCAAACGGGATGGCGGGAGGGTTGCATTGGTGGACTTTGGAGAATCAATAGTGGTTGCTTCACGGCATGGGAGTTGGTGACGAGGATTAGTGTTTTCTTAGTTGGGTAGTTTTAGGGTGCTAATTGAGCTGAGCCAGCTCGTGAGCATTTAGCGTTTGGTTCGACTTGACTCAGACTCGAAACTTGAGCAAAGTCGTGTTCGACTCAGTTATAACTCGAACTCGACTCGTAGCTCGACTCGATAAAATAATATAATAATATAGTTTTTATATTTTATATATATAAATATATATATATATATAGACACACACACACACACACACACAATATAATATCAAAGTAGTGGGATAGTTAAGATGGTAAGTATTATGGGTTCAATCCACATTAATTGCATTTTTTTTAAGTGAGGTACTTTTGACTTTTAATCGAGTTGGTTCGAGCTAACGAACGAGCTAGGTTCAAGCTCGGGAAAATTAAACAATTTAAGTATATTCGAGCTCAACTCGAGCTTGAACACATAAAAGATATTCGAGTTGAACTCGAACATGTATGTTCAAAACTCGTTCAATCTCGAGTTGAGTTCGAACAAGTTTCGAACTATTCGAGCCGAGTTCGAACACAAGTTGAGCTCAGTTCGCTCACTCAATTAGCACCCCTAGGTAGCTTTAGGGCTTATTAATTAATTAATCGTGACCAAATAATAATTAATCCTAAATCTTGCAAATAAAAGATTGGAAACATTATAAATCTAAACAAAAATTAAATAATTATCATGTATTCATCTGATAATTACAAATCAAACATGATAATTACAGATCTATCAATGATTCAACAACTATGAAAAATAATTGTAAAATTCAACAATAATCATGAATAGAATCATAATAATCATGATTAAATAGATGTAATTAATTAATATTTGATTTATAATCAATGAGACAAAATTTGATAATATCAATATCTTATCAGATTTCGTGATTACATCTTTGTAAAACATCTAAAATAATTTGATTCTACAATATCAATCAATGTAAATATGATTTTTAATCAAAACTATTAAAAATAGTCATAATTCATGATTAATTATGTGTGAAACAATCATAGTCACTAAGGTTTAATCATGAAATAATATGTAAACGTGGAGGACATCCAAAAGGCTCTTGATGCCAATGAAGAATTAATTCAAACACGATGGAATTTCATATATTGTTGCGGAATAAATTGAATAATGTTCTCTCATATTAATTTTACTACCAAATTGGACAAGAATTATGATCCACAGCATAAATCCCCAAGCCAAAAGCACTATAACCTTTTCTCACCTTCAAGCGAGTCGCATCATATTCTCTGGGAAAAATATCACGTTCACATCAAGAGGAGGTCATATTTATAAATAAACAAAATAATACGTGTAACACCCCAAATCCGGTTCACGCTCATGAACTGAACCGGCATGTTACAGGCCCCGGTTAGGTCGGCTAACCCGAACCTAACTCATGCGGATCCAATCTCGGCGTCTTAAGATGAAGATACAACTTGCAATGCATGGATGAATGCACAAACCCTAACATGGTACTACATGAATGACATGCAATTCAAAGTACACACCAATACAATTACGATCAAACTCAATAAAAATTCTAAAATAAAATGGACAGAGTCTCCCCTAAAAGTGCAATTAGGGTCCACCCTGTCAAAACAACATATACCAATATATATGCATATATCAACAATTTCAATCACACATAATCTAATATACTGTATACTCATTATGGAACTTGGGTTTCAACCCACCACACTTCCGTTGCGCGCTCTGATCACATTTCACCTCTTGTCATCATGTCTTAGCTTTTCATCACGTCATAACATCATCTCATTGCATTTAATCATCTCCTATCATGTCTTAGCATTTCACAACATTCACAATATAATAGCATCATAAATAGAATATTAACCACTCTATCGACTGACATGTGTGCAAGCGATAACAGTGCTCCTCCGTCCAAGCTGGCTCCTCCAACTCGTGATTATTACCTACATATAGTATAAAAACAAGTTAGTAACAAGTGTTACTGGTCCGGAAAATAAAATAACTATAACAAGCTGGCTATGAGAGCAAACTCTCATATAAATAAAAACATCATATACTCCATGTGAACACTCTGAAGGGCACTACTGAGGAGCCACTGGGCTGCAGACCCGGTACCATCCCGAACATACTGATGTGCTGCAGACCAGGTAGCATCCCGAACATACTGATATGTTGCTGCTAATGCTGCTCTCGGCATTTTCTTACTTCATTTTCTGGTCTCAAATCCTAAGCCCTCTCCTTACCTCCATATTTCTCCTGGCCTTGAGCACGAAGGCCAAGTACTCTCAGGCAGTCGCCTTTAGTACCCTTTGAACCACAAGTCCGGACATGCGTTGTACTAAATAGTACCCGTAAACCTCCACGTTTTCTGGGTGTGAGGAACTCAAACGCGGAGTTGTCAGGATCCCTCGGGAATGGAACAGTGCACTGGCACTAATCCAGAGCCCGCTTTGACTATCACGGCATCCGCTCATGGTACGTGCAGTCGGTTTCTCCATTCTCGTCTCACTAAAAATGCGAAAACTATATATATATAGGTCTGGGTAGGGATTTATATAATAGGTTCGAAGGCAACTTGTGGTGGATCTTGTTTTCGAAATCATCCTCGAGGGATCTCATCCTCGAGGGGTTGTTAATCCGGAAATCTGTTCAGCTAGATGGCCCGAGTTAAGTGGGATCCGATAAAATGCCACTTAACCAGCCCTGCAGGCATTAAATCAAACATACAATAGAAGAGAGTAAAAACAGAGTTGAGTCCTAAATGACCTAGTAGAAGCTCCAAGCGTGTCATCGCGCCTAGGCAACGAGCTCCTACTTCGTACCTACACATCAAAACTAAATACTAACGCCCGTTAACTAAATGATGAATCAAACTCGTCATGATCAAACACCCTCACAATACAACATCAACCATAACAATCAACAATTATAAATGTGAAAGCAATTCCAACTTGTCCTATTAACACAAATTTTTTTATATTTCCTAAGTTACGTTGTACTCGATTATCATGCTCAAATTTACTTTACTTCATTAGATCACTTAACCTTCATTATCTGTTAATCACGTCATGCACATCTTTACTTCATTCATAGTCTGGCATTCATCATGACTACTACTCAACTCTAGCATGCTATGCTAACAATCATCATCAATTTTAAATAATTAAATCGGAGGTAATTATACCTCACGTCATCGGCAATCGGCAATGGCTAGGGTTTCGTCGTGCGTCTCCGAGCTCGAATTCGGTGCTCGTTGGCGTCCAAAGTTTGATCGGGTTCAACAAGATGAACTCCTTGGGAGATCCAGCGAATTCCAGAGAATTCGATTTTCCGGCAGGTTCCAGTAGTTTTTTCGGCAGCTTCCGGCGGTTTTCCCGACGACAGTCGCCGGTGGCACCTACTGGCCAGAAAGTGGTCATATTGGGTACCATTGGAACCGGCTCAGTGAGCCCGACACATCCACGACATTGACGTGGTCGGCCGAGGTGGTGAGTCACCAAAAAATGGCTAAAACAGAGGCTGCGGTGGTGGGTGGCTAGATCCGGCCAGTCTGGACGGCAATAGGCTCCGCTCCGGTCAGGGAGGGTCGAGGTTTGGTCGAAGACGTCAAGGCGACCACTCGATCACAGCGGCGTGATCGGGCGATAGACGCACGACGCAGGCGCAATGCTAGTCATGGCGGTCCGGCGTCGTGGAGGCCAAATGGTGGCCAGGTTTGGTTGGGGAAGCACGGTGACGCCATGGTCGGGCTAGGCAGCAATGCCCGGTGGCCGGGTCGCGTCGGCGATGGCGACGGTGGTGCGCATGGGGGAGGCGTCGGGAAGGGTTTTGGGAAGAAGATGTCGGGAGGGGAGAAAAATAACTGGGTGGCAATTTTGTAAATAAGACTTGACTCATCTCCGGCTCGAGTTAAGTATAATAACTAAGCCGTATTAAATCCTAAAAAAATTCATAAAAATTGGGAAAAATCCCGTAAAATCAAACAAACACCAAAACATCGTAGTGATATGCTCTAGAACTATCAACCCACCCAAACTGCCCGTAACGCGTCCTAACACGGTAAACGACCTAAAACTAATTCTCCGATCCACTATATATAAAACAAAAAAACATAAGTGGCATACTCTCATATATTCTGATAACTCATTCTGTTCTGTTGTGTTCATGACGTTATCATCATATACTTGGGTACGCATGACCCTCATAGCTCATACGCGCGACTGGCGTCGGCTTAGTACACGTGTTCTGAATATGACTCGACTTGAAACTAACTGTCGAACGGACCAGTTCTGAATATAAAACCCTGACTCAAGTCATGGGTTTTACAATCTTCCCTCCTTATGAAAATTTCGTCCTAAAAATTTTAACTCAAGGTGGTTCTACTGAAACTAGTTCCTAGAAGCTGGAATACACATCAGTCATATCCTCTACTGCTTCAACAGTCTTATACATCCTCACTGACTGTAGTGGTGCCGATGTGGCGAGTCCTGCTTGTGATGCTGACCTCCTCAAACATTCTGGATTCTATACGTCCTGTGCCTGTTTTGACATTATCATCATCCTTATCTTCTGTCCTTATCCTTACTGTGGTCTATGCCTGTTCTGAGATTACCATCATGAATTTCTTCTGTTCTGATCCCTACTGCTAACTTGGCAGAAAAACCCTAGGTCACCCCTAAGGGCCTATTGAGTTGGTCAAGCAGATACTCTAGAGTATCGCAAGGTTCTAATCTGGGCTATGTTTGGGAAAACTACGTCGAGGGTAAGACCTACCTGCTAGCATCTACCCATGTCCCTCTAATCCTCATCTGTGAAAAGTCACCTACATGTACTCTCAGGAAACTCTATTCCTAAGTCCTACAACCAACCTAAAGTATGCTATGAGTCTCCTGCTAGGTCGAGTGTATAAACTAATGAGCTGCATGGCTCACTGTCGCTAGTCTAGATCCAACTCTCAAGTGTCCCTATGTAAGGAACTGGACCACTCACTAGGTCGTAGTTGACTCGGTCCTGAGTCAAGTATCTCACTCTGTTCTATAAGATAACAAGGATGGCTGCTATGACTCTACTGCATACTACGGCTCAGGTGACTATCTATACAACCACTAACTACAGCTGAAAGGAGGCGAGAACACCTGTACATACACAGCGTGTCTCAAAGGAGTATGATAACATACTCTGCATGGTCTGTAGAGCCTGCATCTGCCCTGCGGCATGTGCTCTGGTCAATGCATACTCATCTTAATCATTTGGGTAAACTAATAGTAAAACTGACATATACAAAAGGGTGAGTGGAAATCCTCAAGTGGAAGCTCTACTCTGTCTAACATCTATAGGTTATAGGAAGGGGACTAAATCTCGTGAAAATCTAGTCCCACTACTCAAGAACTCTCACTGTAAAGACCGTGGGAAAACTTTTTTTTTAATATATTCGACTCGGGCAAGGAAGGATTGAACATTAGAGAATTAATAATAATTATATTATATTCTCTACCCGGTTAAATCTACCCGGTTAAATATTTTATTCTTTACCCGGTTACCTGGTTAAAGGAGTTAAATACGGGTGTTGGTGTGTTTCCACAAACCCTAGCCGTCATTTCATTTATAAAGGACGTCCTCCACCCTAGCCTTCATTCGCATTCTCTTCTCCTCTTCCTTGTCGGCGTGTCTTCTTCCTTGCTTAGGTATTCTTCCTATCTCACTCTTCTTAATTTTCTTGCATGCATATTTTAATTTGATAATAAGCTTTATAATCGTGAGGATTAAAAGTTTAAAATCAATAAGGAAACAAATATAATTTTACACCGGAGAAACTAAAATTGCCGACGAGTTTCCCCTGTTCGGCGAGATGGGCAAGCACGGGCAAGCCTCGTCGGGAGTCAGTGGCGATGACCGTTCCGACGTCGGAAGATGATCCAACTCTCTTCGTCGATCAGTATAGGGTTGAATAGACAAAAACAGGGGACGGCGGCAAAAACAGGGGCGACAGCAGTGGGTGAAGAAATCTGGCCATCCCGGGTGGAGATGGGTCCCAATATGGCCAGGGAAGGTAGGTAGGTGGTCGAGCGTGACGAGGCGACCACCCAATTGAGGCGGCAACGCTCGTCGGCGGTGGAATCGCCGACGCAAGCGCGCCGCTAGGAAGGCGATGCTGGTGTCGCCGCGGCTGGAAGACAGCTGGAGTTGGCCGGAGCGACACTGCAAGGGCATGGCAGGGCTGGTCGACGATGATTGACGGCGGCCGGAGGTGGTCGGCGGCGGCGGCTGGAGCGCGCCAGGAGTCTGGAACACAGCATGCCGGAGAAGATGAAGACGAAGGGCGGTGGCAATTCTATAAATACTAGTTGACTCGATACCGACTCGAGTTAAAAATAATACAAACTCGTAATAAATCTTTAAAAATAATTATTTTAATGGGTTATAGGGTAAATTTACTAAACTAATTAATTATTGGACGAAGTCGACATGGACATAAGTAATAAAAATACGGTAATGATAAACTGTCAATAATTAATCGGCGTAATAAAAATGATTAAATTAAATCGGACAGTTATAAGTAATAAATAAATAAAGATGTTACCTTTACCATATTAAATTTAATATTAAGTAAATAAATTGATTATTTTAATAACGAGTCAGTAATGTAGAAAATGGGTAATTAAACTATAGTCGGGTAGCAATCACTCGCGTCGAACCTAAATAGCATAATGGAAATAAATAAAGTTCGAAACTTTATAGAGTCAAATAATTTAAAATAATTGTATTAATAATATTTATGAATTAAAATAATACAAATTATTTTAAATAATTTAATTGAACAACTTAATTAATTAAATTGCTCTAAGTAATAGTAGCGATTAAAAAATTATAACCGAAGAAAAATATATTAATAATAGTAATTAAATATTTGGGTATAAGTTGATAATTATTTTATTATTTGTTAGGTGTTAATTATGATCTAGATTATTAATGTAAAGTAGGATTTAAATGATTATGTCACATGAATAGTTTAATATTTAATATTGTTGAAATTTAATAGTGATATATATATATATATATTAGTCATTTAGTTGCATGCATTTCTACTCGAATAAAATTATACTTATGTATAATTTTATGTCCTCGTTCAGATTAGGATCATTGGTCGCAACTGCAAGTTCGAAATATCCAGGTCCATATAATTATTTAAAATGTTGTATTTTCCCTTGTGGATAACCTGGTCAGCCTGAGCCCAGATTCGACCACCATGCACCGAGTGCAACCGGGGTCAAGGAATTGACTCAGTCTGACACAGGCTACGCCCTTCATAATCATATAATGGACATGATGGACTGACCCATCAGCCAATCAATTGGACATGGCGGATTGGACTCGCCAGCCAATTACGGACATGGTGGATTGGACCCACCAGCCGATAACGGACATGGCGGATTGGACTCGCCAGCCGGTAATGGACATGATGGACTGACCCATCAGCCAATAAATTGGACATGGCGGATTGGACTCGCCAGCCAATTACGGACATGGTGGACTGACCCATCAGCCAACTAATGGACATGGTGGATTGGACTCACCAGCCGATAACGGACATGGCGGATTGGACTCGCCAGCCAGGAATGTACATGATGGACTGACCCATCACCCAATAGGTGGACATGGTGGACTGACCCATCAGCCAACTAATGGACATGGTGGACTGAACCATCAGCTAATAAATGGTCATGTTGGAATGGTCACAAGTGCCAATATTATAGATAATGATAGGGAGTTTATGGACTTGTTTTATTTAATTATACGGCTTAGTGGTTAATCACTAACGCGGAATTGCCTCCGCAGGTTAGCAGCTGGAACTAAAGACTAAGAGACGACAGGGTGGTTATTCTACCAACGCAGGTGGTGAACGGATAATAAACGAACTTCTCTTTTACTTTTCTTGTGTTATAAATATGGCTATGGGAAACGGTCCAAGACTGTGGGATAATTACTGCATGCATTGTCATTTGAAAATAAGTTTTTTGAGTTAGAAATGCAAGACTTATTTGTTTTCATATTATTCATGTAACCTTTTAAGTAACACTCGGTCCGGTTAGGAGTGGTTGTTATAGGGTTGGTTTTGTTAAATTTTTGAGTAACCCCTGGCCAGCAAGGCCCACAATATCGTGAAAAATGGCGGATCGTTACACTCACTAGGTAATATCTCATCCTCACATGTGGTATCTGACGCCAGGTAAACGGCGGAATCCACTTGGTTAAGAAAGACCTGCTACATAGGTATGTCCCTCTGATCTACGGTGAAGTCAAGGTGTCATACAAGTGGTAGAGGAGATGAAATCCCTATGTAGCGTACTGGGTGGCCAAAATATCGGCAGGTCTATGGACTTGTCTCTAAGATCACCATAATTCACTATGCCACAAGTGATCAGGCTGTGCAACAGCCAATCAATGATGGATCTCAGAAACGGCTCCTAAATGGCTCTAGTTCAATCAGCTAACAATAGGCACGTGTTTCTCAATACTGTACGAGTCACAGAATTCTAAACAGGCGGGGTTCAAACGGCCCAAAGAACCATTGTCTCCCCTTGTAACACCCCAAATCTGGTCCACGCTCGTGAACCGAACCGACATGTTAAAGGCCCCGATTAGGTCGGCAAACCCGAACCCAACTCGTGCGGATCTAATCTCGGCGTCTTAAGATGAAGATATGACTCGTCATGCATGGATAAATGCCCAAAATCCTAACATGATACTACATGAATGACGTGCAAGGTAATTCATACAACAATACAATTACGATCAAAATTAATAAAAATTCTAAAATACAACGGACATAAGTCTCCCCTAAAAGTGCAATTAGGGTCCACCCTGTCAATATAATATATATAAGTAAATATGCATGTATCAACAATTCAATTAACACACAATCTAATATACTGTAAACTCATTCTAGAACTGGGGTCTCAACCCACAAAGCTTCCACTATGCACTCTATTCATGTTTCACATTCTATCATGTCATAACATGTAATCATGTCACATCATCATGTTTTAACAACTAATCACGTCACGTCATCATGTTTCAAGCATTTATTCACACTATATAATAATATCATAAACAAAATATAAACACTCAATTGACTGACATGTGTGCAAGCGACAACAGTGCTCTTCCGTCCAACTGGCTCCTCCAACTCGTAATTGTTACCTACATATAGTATAAAAACACGTCAATAACAAATGTTACTGGTCCAAAAAATAAAATAACTATAACAAGCTGGCTATGAGAGCAAACTCTCATATGAAAGAAAACATCATATACTCCACGTGAACACTCTGAAGGGCACTACAGAGAAGCCACTGGGTGGCAGACCCGGTAGCATCCCGATCTATCTGGTACTGTGCCACTCACGGCACTTCTTTTTCAGTACTTCACGTAAAACTTTATCCTAAGCCCTCTCCTTACCTCCATATTTCTCCTGGCCTTGAGCACGAAGGCCGAGTACTCTCAGGCAGTCGCCTTTAGTCCCCTTTGAACCACAGGTCCGGACATGCGTTGTACTAAACAGTACCCGTAAACCTCCACGTTCTCCGGGTGTGAGGAACTCAAACACGGAGTTGTCAGGATCCCTCGGGAATGGAACAGTCCGCTGGCACTAATCCAGAGCCCGCTTTAACTGTCACGGCATCCGCTCATGGTACGTGCAGTCGGTTTCTCCATCTCTCGTCTCACTGAAAATGCTAAAACTACATATATATAGGGTTGGGGAGGGATTATATGATAGGCACGAAGGCAACTTGTGGTAGATCTTGTTTTCAAAATCATCCTCGAGAGGTTATTAATCCGGAAAACTGTTCGATTAAATGCCCCGAGTTAAGTGGGATCCGATAAAACGCCACTTAACCCGTCCTGCAGATAATAAAATAAACATACAATAGAAGAGTGTAAAACAGAGTCGAGTCCTCAACGGACCTGGTAGAAGCTCCAAGCGTGTCATCGCACCTAGGCAGCGAGCTCCTACTCCGTACCTACACATCAAAACTAAATACTAACTCCCGCTAACTAAATGATGCATCAAACTCGTCATATAATCAACACACAACATAATAATCATCCATCACAATCAACAATCAAATAATCATAAATGTAAGTAATCCTACTCATCCTATTCATACCAATTTTATTATGTTTTTCTAACTTATGTCGTAATCCATTATCATGCTCCGACTCGATCTACCTCATTAGATCACTTAACATTTACCTATTACCAATCATATCATACATATCATTACTTCTTTCATGCTCAGACTTTTATCATGGGAATCAATCAATCCTATCATGCTGTGCTAATAATCATCGATTTCAATCCTATCATGCTATGCTAACAATCATTAATTTTAAATAACTAACTCATAGGTAATTATACCTCACGTCATCGGCAATCGGCGACGGCTAGGGTTCCATCGCGCATCTCGGAGCTCGAATTCGGCGCTCATCGGCATTCGACGTTCGATCGGGATCGACTAGATGAGCTCCGCGAAAGATCCGGCGAATTCCAGCAAATCCGGTTTTCCAGTGGGTTGCAGGGGTTTTCCGGCAAGCTTCCGGCGGTTTTCAGGCAACAATCGCCGGCGGCATCTACTGGCTGGAAAGCAATGGTATTGGGTCCCATTGGAACCGGCTCAGCGAGCCCGACGCGTCAACGACATCGACATGGTCGGCAGAGGTGATGCCTCGCCGGAAAATGGCTAAAACAGGGCCGGCGGCGATGGGTAGCTAGATCCGACCGGCCTGGGCGGCGATGGCCTCCGCTCAGGTCGGGGAAGGTCGCTAGGGTGGTCGAAGACATCGAGGCGACTACTCGATCGCGGCGGCGACGGTCGCCGGCGGCGGATCGGCGACGGAAGCGCGGCACACAGGTGCGGCTTCTCGCGTCACAGCGGCCCGATGGTGGCCGGGCCTGGTCGGGGCGGCACGGCGACTGCCGTGGCGAGGCTAGGCGGCGCCGATCTGTGGCAGGGTGGCGTCCACAGCAGCGGCGGCGGCGCTGCACGGGGGCGGCGTCGGGTAGGGGTTTTGGATGGGGAAGAAGGAAGAAACGTCGGGGGGTGAGAAAAATAATTGGGTGGCAATATCGTAAATAATACTTGACTCGTGTCCGGCTCGAGTCAAGAATAATAACTAAGTCATATTAAATCCTAAAAAAAATTCGGGAAAAATCCCATAAAATCAAAGAAACACCAAAACATCATAATGATATGCTCTAGAACTATCAACCCACCCAAACCGCTCGTAACGCGTCCTAACGCGGTAAACGGCCTAAAACTAATTCTACGGTCCACTATATATAAAAATAAAATAAATAATTATAATAACTGGCATACTCTCATATATTCTGATAACTCATTCTGTTCTGCTGTGTTCATGACGTTATCATCATATACTTGGGTACGCATGACCCTCATAGCTCATACACGCGACTGGCGTCGGCTCAGTACACGTGTTCTGAATCTGACTCGACTCGAAAATAACGGTCGAACCGACCGGTTCTGAATATAAAACCCTGACTCGAGTCGTGGGTTTTACAATCTTCCCTCCTTATAAAAATATCGTCCTCGAAATTTCAACTCAAGGAGGTTCTACTGAACTAATACCTGGTAGTTAGATACACACCAGTTGTATCCTCTACTCTTGGATAGCCATGTACCTCCTCACTGTAACTGCGCTGTCATGGCGGGTTTTGCTTGTGATGTTGCCAATATAAACATTCTATTTCTGAGCTATCTGTGCCTATCCTGACATGATCATCACCATTCTCTTCTATTCTGATCCCTACTACTGCCTGCGCCTGTTCTGACATTACCATCATCATGCTATTCTGTTCTGATCCCTACTGCTAACTCGGCGGGAAAACCTAGGTCACCCCTAAGGGCCTATTAGGTTGGTCAAGCAGATACTCTAGAGTATCGCAAGGTTCTAATCTGAGCTATGTATGGGAAAACTATGTCGAGGGTAAGACCACCTTCTAACATCTACCCATGTCCCTGAACCTCATCTATGTGAAAAGTCCAACTACATATACTCTCAGGAAACTCCATCCTAGGTCCTACAACCATCCTAACGTGTGCTATGAGTCTCCTGCTGGGTACAGGTGTATAGGATATTGAGCTGCATGGCTCACTGTCGCCAGTCTAGATCCAACTCTCAAGTGTCCCTGTATAAGGAACTGGACTGCTCACTGGGTCCTAGTTGACTCGGTCCTGAGTCAGTATCTCACTCTATTCTATAAGAGAACAAGGATAGCTGCTATGACTCTACTGCATACTACGGCTCAGGTGACTATCTATACAACCACTAACTACTGCTGAAAGGAGGCGAGAACACCTGTACATACACAGTGTGTCTCAAGGAGTATGATAACATACTCTGCATGGTCTGTAGAGCCTGCATCTGGTCTGTAGCATGTGCTTTGGTCAATGTATACTCATCTCAATCTTCGACTGATACATACAGAGTGGTGAGTAGAAATCTCAAGTGAAAACTCTCCACTGTCTGGCATCTCTGGGTTATAGAAAAGGGAACTGAATCTCGTGGAAATTAGTCACACTGATCAAGAACTCTCAATAGGTGGCAGCTCATCCTCACAGTTGGTATCTGACGTCTGACGTCAGGTAAATGAGGAATCCACTAGGCTAAGAAAAACCTGCTACATGGGTATGTCACTCTGATCTACGGTGAAGTCAAGGTGTCATACAAGTGGCAGGGAGATGAAATCCCTATGTAGCGAACTTGTTGGCCAAAATATCGGTAGGTCTATGGACTTGTTTCTAAGATCACCACAATTCACTATGCCACAGGTACCACCAATTGACCAAAGCACATGCTACAGACCAGATGCAGGCTCTACAGACCATGAAGAGTATGTTATCATACTCCTTGAGACACACTGTGTATACTCGCTCCTAAGTCAATGTATACTCATCTCAATCACCACAATTAGGCACGTGTTTCTCAATACTGTACTAGTCACGGACTTGTAAACAGGCAGGGTTCAAACGACACAAAGAACAATTGTCTCCCCTTGTAACACCTCAAATCCGGTCCATGCTCGTAAACCGCTCTGGTAGGTTACAGGCCCCGATTAAGTCGGCTAACCCGAACCCAACTCGTGCGGATCTAATCTCGGTGTCTTAAGATGAAGATACGACTCATCATGCATGGATAAAAGCTAAAAATCCTAACATGATACTACATGAATGACGTGCAAAGTAATTCATACAACAATACAATTACGATCAAAATTAATAAAAATTCTAAAATACAACGGACATAAGTCTCCCCTAAAAGTACAATTAGGATCCACCTATCAATATAATATATATAAGTATATATACATGTATCAACAATTCTATTAACACACAATCTAATATACTGTAAACTCATTCTAGAACTGGGGTCTCAACCCACAACGGTTCCGCTGTGCACTCAATTCATGTTTCACATTCTATCATGTCATAACATGTAATCATGTCACATCATCATGTTTCAAGCATTTATTCACACCATATAATAATATCATAAACAAAATATAAACACACAATTGACTGACATGTGTGCAAGCGACAATAGTGCTCCTCAGTCCAATTGGCTCCTCCAACTCGTAATTGTTACCTACATATAGTTTAAAAACACGTCAGTAACAAGTGTTACTGGTCCGGAAAATAAAATAACTATAACAAGCTGGCTATGAGAGCAAACTCTCATATGAAAGAAAACATCATATGCTCCATGTGAACACTCTCAAGGGCACTACTGAGGAGCCACTGGGCTGCAGACCTGGTAGCATCCCGATCCTACCTGGTACTGTGCCACTCGCGGCACTTCTTTTTCAGTACTTCACGTAAAACTTTATCCTAAGCCCTCTCCTTACCTCCATATTTCTCCTGGCCTTGAGCACGAAGGCCGAGTACTCTCAGGCAGTCGCCTTTAGTCCCCTTTGAACCACAAGTCTGGACATGCGCTGTACTAAACAGTACCCGTAAACCTCCACGTTCTCCGGGTGTGAGGAACTCAAACACGGAGTTGCCGAGGATCCCTCGGGAATGGAATAGTCCGCTGGCACTAATCCAGAGTCCGCTTTGACTGTCACGGCATCCGCTCATGGTACGTGCAGTCGGTTTCTCCATCTCTCGTCTCACTGAAAATGCGAAAACTACATATATATAGGGTTGGGTAGGGATTTATATAATAGGCCCGAAGGCAACTTGTGGTGGATCTTGTTTTCGAAATCATCCTCGAGGGATCTCATCCTCGAGGGGTTAATAATCCGGAAAACTGTTCGATTAAATGCCCCGAGTTAAGTGGGATCTGATAAAACGCCACTTAACCCGTCCTGCAGATAATAAAATAAACATACAATAGAAGAGTGTAAAACAGAAGTCGAGTCCTAAACGGACCTGGTAGAAGCTCCAAGCGTGTCATCGCACCTAGGCAGCAAGCTCCTACTCCGTACCTACACATCAAAACTAAATACTAACACCCGCTAACTAAATGATGCATCAAACTCGTCATATAATCAACACACAACATAATAATCATCCATCACAATCAACAATCAAATAATCATAAATGTAAGTAATCTTACTCATCCTATTCATACCAATTTTATTATGTTTTTCTAACTTATGTCGTGATCCATTATCATGCTCCGATTCGATCTACCTCATTAGATCACTTAACATTTACCTATTACCAATCATATCATACATATCATTACTTCTTTCATGCTCAGACTTTTATCATGGGAATCAATCAATCCTATCATGTTGTGCTAATAATCATTGATTTCAATCCTATCAGGCTATGCTAACAATCATTAATTTTAAATAACTGACTCATAGGTAATTATACCTCACGTCATCGGCAATCAGTGACAGCTAGGGTTCCGTCGTGCATCTCGTAGCTCAAATTCGGCACTCATCGGCATCCGTACATTCGATCGGGATCGACTGGATGAGCTCTGCAAAAGATCCGGCGAATTCCTGCAAATTCAGTTTTCCGGCGGGTTTCGGCGGTTTTCAGGCAGCTTCCGGCGGTTTTCCGGCGACAACCGCCGGCGGCATCTACTTGCTGGAAAGCAATGATATTGGGTATCATTGAAACCGGCTCAGCAAGCCCGACGCGTCAACGGCGTCGACATGGTCGGTCGGAGGTGGTGCCTCGCCGGAAAATGGCTAAAACAGGGCCGGCGGCGATGGGTAGCTAGATCTGACCGGTCTGGGCGGCGATGGCCTCCGCTCCGGTCGGGGAAGGTCGCTAGGGGTCGACGACGTCAAGGCGACTACTCGATCGCGGCGGCAACGGTCGCCGGCGGCGCGATCGGCGATGGAAGCGTGGCACACAGGTGCGGCTTTCTCGCGTCACAGCGGCCCGATGGTGGCCAGGCCTGGTCGGGGCGGCACGGCGACTCCGTGGCGAGGCTAGGCGGCGCCGATCTGCGGCGGGTGGCGTCCACAGCAGCGGCGGCAGCGCTGCACAGGGGCGGCGTCGGGTAGGGGTTTTGGTTGGGGAAGAAGGAAGAAATGTCGGGGGTGAAAAAATAACTGGGTGGCAATATCATAAATAATACTTGACTCGTGTCCGACTCAGTCAAGAATAATAACTAAGTCATATTAAATCCTAAAAAAATCGGGAAAAATCCCATAAAATCAAAGAAACACCAAAACATCATAATGATATGCTCTGAACTATCAACCCACCCAACGCTCGTAACGCCCTAACGCGGTAAACGGTCTAAAACTAATTCTACGGTCCACTATATATAAAAATAATAATAAACAAAAATAACTGGCATACTCTCATATATTCTGATAACTCATTCTGTTTTGCTGTGTTCATGACGTTATCATCATATACTTGGGTACGCATGACCCTCATAGCTCATACACACGACTGGCGTCGGCTCAGTACACGTGTTCTGAATCTGACTCGACTCAAAAATAACGGTCGAACTGACCGGTTCTTAATATAAAACCCTTACTCGAGTCGTGGGTTTTACACCCTCAAGTCTACGGGGACTCATAATGAGGTTTGACACGTGTCTCGTCTGCTCTTCAGTGGTGTGTGACCTGCCGTCCCATACCGATTTGTAGTACTAATCTTGACCCACATGACTACTACCGCTGTAGTAGACTCTCAAGCAAGGGTATCAATCAAGATGAGCATACACTGATATCACTGTCTGGTCTGCAAGCTGATCCTGTCTACATCACTCTCATGCTGGGGTGAAATCCTCATTTGAAGGTCGGTCTGCAAACATCTACCTGCACTGTAAACACTAATCAGTACCATGAAGGTACTTCTATACTCAGGGTAAGGCTCAACCCTATGGTTCAAGGTGAGAACCTAATTGTGCTGGCGAAACACAAGGGAATCACTATCCTTCTAAAGGACACTTCCTCACTAACCTTCTATCTATGCCCAATCCTCTAGTACAAGTCTAACTCCTGTCACTGACGGCCCATCGCTAAATAGGTCAAACTGCGTGTGTGACCATCTACTAACCGTCTAATCTGCGTATGTTGGTTGTAGCCCATAGATGTACTATCATGCAGTCTGAACAATCTGATCATTGTGACCGTCCCATCTGGAGGTCATATTGTCATGTTCCCTGACTCTGTCCATGCGCATCCCTATGAGACTGTCACTAACAGTGCCTGATGGGGTTATCTTGCAATATACATCTGACCCAAGGGTGTCAGGTCAAAACAATGATTGCAAGAGAGCTGTGAAGTTGGATCCTATGCTATCTCATCCAAATAACCTCACTTTTCCTAACTCTTCTCTGTTCTGCTAATTTCCATTGTAGCTATATCTTGTTCCTCAAGTTCTGGCCCTACTAAGCTCTAACTAATCTACTCGGTCGGCGGATGAGCAATACACGGACGGCGGTAGTGCATCTTCGGTCGGTGGTAGTGCATCTCGGACGGCGGTTGTGCACCTCGGCGGTGGTTGTGTGACTCGATCGGCGGTCGTGCAACTCGGTCGGCGGTTGAGCAACTCGGTCGGTGGTTGTGCACTCGTCGGTGGTTGTGCACTCAGTCGGCGGTTGTGCAACTCGGTCGCGTCGTGCAACTCATGCTACCTAGATGCTAGATATAAAATCTGATCCTAATCATATGACATCGTAAATCCACTCACTATCTCTAACATATCTTGGCTACTAACAGCTCGGCTCAGGTTGTCCCACCATGCGTGTCTGATCCGAAGGGGTTTGGATCATGGTGCTGACACATATGATGGTAAACCTATGCTAAACCCACTACTGATCTCCTGAAATCTGGAGTGGCTGTTTCTATCAGTGCTAACTGGCCCTCAGATGGTAATCACTGATCTGGTGCCTTATCTCTGGTGGAATCCTGTTAATTATCTGATCTCGTAAGCAATAGTGGTCCTAATCTTTTCCTCATCATATCGAGACCTATGTCTGGCTAAGTGAAGCCAAAACTGTTGCCCGTAGGCCATAATCTAGTGGAAGAGGGGGAGGTGGTGAAGTGCTAATCGAACTGTCGATCCACCACGCTACTCATCCTCACTTATCACTATCTTCTGGAAGTGGTCCATCTCATGTGCCAACTAACTTGCTACTATCTCTATACTTCAAGCTCCTTATTGTTACCCCTTTTCTTTTTAACTCATTCCTATCATGTACACCATGTCCCATGAAAACAGGACTAAAGTGGTGACATGCAAGACACGAACACCTGGTCAATCATCCAATTCACTTATGCGATAGACAAAACTAGTGGGTCTCTAAGCCCATCATGACAATCTTGTCAGATTCCTGCTCACATCTGCTAACGTCCGAATCTGGTATAAGATGAGACCTTATACCCATTATACCTTTGCTAGCACTACAATATTCCCTACTCACATCTAACTGACAAACACTCTGATATCACGATAAAAATCCATAAAAATGACCTGCCAACTCAACTAAGGCCAATTCCACATACTTCTGATCAAGGTCCTGAATACACTGCTATCCAAACAACTTATGAAGAAAAATCTGCATGTAAAGAAAATAAACAGAAACATACCTGCCAGCTGGACTTGGAGCAGTCTTTGCACACATATCACCTATAAAAGTATCTTACATCTTAATCAACCGAGAGTGGCTCTGATACCAATTCTGTAACACCCCAAATCCGGTTCACGCTCGTGAACCGAACCGGCATGTTACAGGCCCCGGTTAGGTCGGCTAACCCGAACCTAACTCATGCGGATCCAATCTCGGCGTCTTAAGATGAAGATACAACTCACAATGCATGGATGAATGCACAAACCCTAACATGGTACTACATGAATGACATGCAATTCAAAGTACACACCAATACAATTACGATCAAACTCAATAAAAATTCTAAAATAAAACGGACAGAGTCTCCCCTAAAAGTGCAATTAGGGTCCACCCTGTCAAAACAACATATACCAATATATATGCATATATCAATAATTTCAATCACACATAATCTAATATACTGTATACTCATTATGGAACTTGGGTTTCAACCCACCACACTTCTGCTGCGCACTCTGATCACATTTCACCTCTTGTCATCATGTCTTAGCTTTTCATCACGTCATAACATCATCTCATTGCATTTAATCATCTCCTATCATGTCTTAGCATTTCACAACATTCACAATATAATAGCATCATAAATAGAATATTAACCACTTTATCGACTGACATGTGTGCAAGCAACAACAGTGCTCCTCCATCCAAGCTGGCTCCTCCAACTCGTGATTATTACCTACATATAGTATAAAAATAAGTCAGTAACAAGTGTTACTGGTCCGGAAAATAAAATAACTATAACAAGCTGGCTATGAGAGCAAACTCTCATATGAATAAAAACATCATATACTCCACGTGAACACTCTGAAGGGCACTACTGAGGAGCCACTGGGCTGCAGACCCAGTAGCATCCCGAACTTACTGATCTACTACTACTGATGCCGCTCTCGGCATTTTCTTACTTCATTTTCTGGTCTCAAATCCTAAGCCCTCTCCTTACCTCCATATTTCTCCTGGCCTTGAGCACGAAGGCCGAGTACTCTCAGGCAGTCGCCTTTAGTACCCTTTGAACCACAAGTCCGGACTTGCGCTGTACTAAACAGTACCCGTAAACCTCCACGTTCTCCGGGTGTGAGGAACTCAAACGCGGAGTTGTCAGGATCCCTTGGGAATGGAATAGTCCGCTGGCACTAATCCAGAGCCAGTTTTGACTATCACGGCATCTGCTCATGGTACGTGCAGTCAGTTTCTCCATCTCTCGTCTCACTGAAAATGCGAAAACTATATATATATAGGTCTGGGTAGGGATTTATATAATAGTCCCGAAGGCAACTTGTGGTGGATCTTGTTTTCGAAATCATCCTCGAGGGATCTCATCCTCGAGGGGTTGTTAATCCGGAAATCTGTTCGGCTAGATGGCCCGAGTTAAGTGGGATCCGATAAAATGCCACTTAACCCGCCTTGCAAGCATCAAATCAAACATACAATAGAAGAGAGTAAAAACAGAGACGAGTCCTAAACGGACCTAGTAGAAGCTCCAAGCGTGTCATCGCGCCTAGGCGGCGAGCTCCTACTTTGTACCTACACATCAAAACTAAATACTAACGCCCGCTAACTAAATAATGAATCAAACTCGTCATGATCAAACACACTCACAATACAACATCAACCATAACAATCAACAATTATAAATGTGAAAGTAATTCCAACTTACCCTATTAACGCAAATTTTATTATATTTCCTAAGTTACGTTGTACTCGATTATCATGCTCAAATTTACTTTACTTCATTAGATCACTTAACCTTCATTATCTATTAATCACATCATGCACATCTTTACTTCATTCATAGTCTGGCATTCATCATGACAACTACTCAATTCTAGCATGTTATGCTAACAATCATCATCAATTTTAAATAATTAAATCGGAGGTAATTATACCTCACGTCATCGGCAATCGGCGACGGCTAGGGTTTCGTCACGTGTCTCGGAGCTCGAATTTGGCGCTTGTTGGCGTCCGAAGTTCGATCGGGTTCAACTGGATGAACTCCTCGGAAGATCCGGCGAATTCCAGCGAATTCATTTTTCCGGCGGTTTTTCAGCAGGTTCCGGCAGTTTTTCGGCAGCTTCCAGCTGTTTTCCGGCGACAGTTTCCAGCGGCCTCTATTGGCTGGAAAGTGGTCATATTGGGTACCATTGGAACCGGCTCGGTAAGCTTGACACCTCTACGACATAGAAGTGGTCGGCCGAGGCAGTGGCTCGTCGAAAAATGGCTAAAACAGAGGCTGCAGTGGTGGGTAGCTAGATCCGGCCGGCCTGGGCGGCAATATGCTCTGCTCCTGTCAGGGAGGCTCGAGGGTTGGTCGAAGACTTCAACGCGACCACTTGATCGTGGCGGCACGATCGGCGATAGAAGCGCGACGTGGGTGCAACACTAGTCGTGGCGGTCCGGCATCGTGGAGGCCGAATGGTGGCCGGGTCTGGTCGGGGCAGCATGGCGACGCCCTGGTGGGGCTAGGCGGCGACGCCCGATGGCCGGGTCGTGTCGGCGACGGCGACGTTGGCCCGCATGGGGGAGGTGTTGGGAAGGGTAACGCGTCCTAACGCCCAAACTGCCCGTAACGCGTCCTAATGCGGTAAACGGGCTAAAACTAATTATACGATCCACTATATATAAAATAAAAAAAACATAAGTGGTACTCTCATATATTCTGATAACTCATTCTTGTTTTGCTGTGTTTATGACGTTATCATCATATACTTGGGTATGCATGACCCTCATAGCTCATACACGCGACTGGCGTCGGCTCAGTACACGTGTTCTGAATCTGACTCGACTCAAAACTAATGGTCGAACCGACTGGTTCTAAATATAAAACCCTGACTCGAGTCGTGGGTTTTACAATATGACTCTATTAGATTGTCTTTCCTGAAAGATAGACATAAACATACTATGGTTATTTAGGTAATTTTATTTATAATAGAAAACCTAATTAATATTGGATTTTTCCTAAATATTGGGTGTATATTAAAAAATACGTCCAGAGTTAAAAAATCAACCTAATTCTACATCTTTTAGACTAATAAATTACTGATTTAATAAAAACAAATCAATTTTTATCCTATGTTTAAAAAAATTGGACTTTTTGTGAAATAGTAAAGAACTTCTAATCAATTTAAAATTTAGGAACAAAAATAATAAAATATTGACCCCAACAAAATTGTTGATTAATAAATTAGTGGTAAGATGCACCATTAAACTTACCAAATCAAATTATCTAGGTGTTAATAATCCTAAATTCATAATTGGCAAGCTTATGTGTGGGTGCTTGGAAGTTGGAGTTTTAAAAAGGCTAAGGTTAACTTGTTAAGAAGTTGGGTTTTAAAATGGCTTGAGTTAACTTCAATGGGAATTGGGGTGTTAAATGATTTTTCTAATGGCCTCCACATCTGAGGTTCTCTTGCTGCTCAAATTTATGCTCATCTTCTTTGCCTCATATGCCAAGTTCCAAGCCATAGAGCTAATTTTTGTTCACACGAACTCATTCTAAGGAATCAATTATATCAGCCTTATGTGGACAGGGCAAGAGTCAAAAGAGACTTGCGCAATGGCAACCTTTATCGCATTGAAACATTGAGCCCACATGGCCCAGAGCAAGGTCATACAGCAACTCAGCGAGCATGTGCTACAAAAGCAAACGTCCCATCACATTAAAAGACAAAGACCAAAGGGGCGTACCCACTTCAAATATTTCATTTATGGTTTCCTGTAATAACCCAACAACTACTTTGCTAGGTATATACACGAGGCAGCTCTCACTCTCCGCTTTGGAGACGCGCACAAAACACCGCCTTCTCCCCGTTACTCAACATTTATATGACTCGTCAGATACCCCAATAAAAATAAAAAGAGACACCACCTTAGGACAAGGAACTAAGAAGTTTGTTACGGTCAAATCCCGAGCCTGGAATGTTGCCTTCGGCAATTTAAAAGCTATTTAACTGGATAGGCAAGCAAAACACTGTACTTAAAAAAGAGAAGATACGCCTGCAAAAACCTACCAATGGTTACTTTTTATTATAAATATTGATATATGTTAGGTTTATTTTATATTAGTTGTAAAAGTTGGTTGGTGACTTATATATATGTTAATAAGAAATTCTTATTTTTTGAATTAATTTTTAAATTACAAGAAACCCGTGATATCTATTGTGAGCCTTTTTTTTTGTGATGAGTCAAGTTTGAGTCGGGTTTACGTATATCGATTTTTTTTTATATAAGTTTTACTGGATTTGAAGAAGTAGATGCCACTTAATTTAAGAAGAGTGTGTTAGATAATAATAATTTTAGGTTATGCCTGATATATAAATAGGAGTTAATGGTTTTAAGTCATGATATATAAAAGAGAGTTATTTAATTTATTTTAGATCATAAAAGTTATTGATAACTTATATATAAATTAATAAAAAAATTTATTTTTTAAGTTAATTTTTAAATTAAAAAATTCGTAACTCTTATTTTAAATTTTTTTAATTATTTAAAATCTCTTTTTAGAGCTCGAAAAACCTAACAATAATTTCAGCCGAACGGATACTAATTAAAACCCACTTTTTGTTCATCTTATTCTTCGTTCTTGATTCCATATGTTGGAGTAGAATGGTACTTTAATTAACCAAGATGTCATAGGTAAGGGGACAAGCGGAGCAGAGCGGTCTAGGTGGCGTTGGAAGCCCAGTTCCACATGGCCCGAGGTCATACCGCGACTCAGCGAGCATGTGCTACAAAAGCAAAAGTCCCATCACATTAAAAGACAAAGACCAAACGGGCATACCCACTTCAAATATTTCATTTATGGTCATACCCACACATGAGGAAAACAGCTCTCACTCTCCGCTTTGGAGACGGCCACCATAACACCGCATTCTTCCCCTTACACAACATTTACATGACTCGTCAGTTACCGCAATAAAAATAATAAAAACACCACCTTAGGACAAGGAACTAAGAAGTTTGTTACGGTCAGAATCCGGAGCCTGGAACGCTGCCTTCGGCAATTTAAACGCTACTTAACTGGATAGGCAAGCAAAACACTCTACTTAAAAAAGAGGAGATACGCCTGCAAAAACCCACCAACGGCTACTTTTCATCATAAACGTTGATACCAATTAAAACCCACATTTTGTTCTTCTTGTTCTTCAATCTTGATTCCATATGTTGGAATAGAATGGTACTGTAATTAACCAAGATGTTATAGATAAGGGGAGAAGTTGAGGAGAGCGGTGTCGGTGGCGTTGGGAGCCCAGTTCCTGGGAATCACATCCCTCGCCGATAAGTCCGCTATTTACTGGAAAGGCAAGCAAAACACCGTACTTAAAAAGAGGAGATACACTTGCAAAAACCCACCAACGGCTACTTTTCTTCGTAAACTTTGTTACTAATGACCCACGTTTTGTCCTTGTTCTTCAATCTTGATTCCATATGTTGGAATAGAATGGTACTGTAATTAATCAAGATGTTATAGGTTAGGGGAGAAGTTGAGGCGAGAGGCGTAGGTGGCCTTGGGAACCCAGTTCCTGGGAATCACATCCCTCGCCAACAAAGTCCTGTGTGCAGAAAAGGTGGTGAGCCTAACTGAAAATGGGCCCCTCAGAGGTCCACCAATTAGGCACCAGTATGCCCCCCACAGATGGTTCATCTCCATCCAATTTGGATTGTTTGCCTGCAAATACATCATCTAATCAATACCGACTTAATAATTCGCCACGTTTGAATTACTAGAGAACTGTTCAGTTATTAGCGAAATCAGAAGAGAGTTACATGCAAAATCAGGTACGTAATAATAATATATATTGATGGTATACTAGTCATGATTTTACTAGCAACAGCGAACAGAGCAGGGGTAGTAACTAGTTAAAGAAATTATAAAATATTGATAGAGATAGAGAATTATACTAACTTGACGAATTTGCACGGAGCCGACGTCGCCGTCGCCGCCCTCAAACTCGACAAGGAGGGATAGCCAGTAGTTGGTAGACCCCTCATTCACGTAGAAGGCTATGTTCCTCCCCGGATATTTGCAAGGAGTCCTGCATTTATTTGTTAATGTAATCAACCAACAATCAAGCGAGTACTACATATATCATTCCTACAACATGAGAGCCCAATTCTTATAATCATGTGAATTCTTATGATCATGGAATTCATCAATTCATGAGCTTTGCCGGCTACTAAGTAGTGGAGTGTTAGAGATTTATGGTGGAGAGGTCACAATAGAGTGATAGTAATACCGGCGGTAGGTGACGGGGATCTCGCCGCGGTTACGGAGTTGGGAGGCCTCGCCGGAGACGGCCATGCGGCCGAATGCGGCGCCGCTGAGGTCGAAGTGGGTGCGGCCCAAGGCGCAGTAGCCGCCGGGACACTCGTCGGTGATGATGACGGTCACCGCGCGGCGGGAGCAGATGGAGGGTTCCAGGCACTTGACCTTGTAACAGGCGCCACAGCCCTCGCCGGCTCGGAACAGCACCGGGCTTACCGCCCCTACCCTCGCCCTTAGCGGCTTAACATCTACCAGTGACCCATACCCACAAGCCCCACCTGCATCATACACATACCAGTCCCAACCATTTCCGTTCAAAAGAGTGTTCTTTAGTGCGATTGCTGTCACAAAAGTGGTACCATAAAAAAGAAACAAACATTGCAAATCTGATAAGAACATGTGGTGATGGGTGCGGGGGTGTAGCTTGCATGCATTGCATTTGCTTGCCCACCTCTTCTCATATCTGGTTTTTTCATGAAGATCTTACAACCGAACCCAAAAGGGTTGTGCATGCTAGAAATGCTAAAAAAGAGCAGGGGAAGTTTAAAGGAAGGGGATGAACAACAGAACATGATGCTTTACAAGGGGAACAAAACAAGCGAATGCATAGAAGAAAATCAAAATGCATAAGCATGGAAGGAAGAAATGATGTACCATCACTGCCATCTCCATCCGGGCTGCCATACCAAGTAGCGGTGGCGGGCTTCCAACGTGGGTCGACCAAGTTCAGAGCAGGGGAGGAAGAGGTCACATAAGAAAGCAGCAGCACAAGGAGAGTATGGAAGAGAAGAAGGTGGACGCTGGGGAGGGTCTGAAACTGCATATTGCCAAACATGAAGAGTCAGAATGCAGTTAAAAAAGCTTAGGCAGCCGCGCCAAAGAAGGCCGTTGGTCGTCGGTCCTTTTGAGAAGAAGGAGAAGAAGAAAAAGGAGAGGGAGAAGAACAGAGGCTCTGATCTGCCCCCAGCTACTCTCTTCTTTGCCGTTGTTGGCCTCGTGCGGCGGTAGGACTTACAAATAACAAATCCCAACCGAAAACAAGAACAACCAGATTGAACCACCCCCTCCCCACTCACTCTTCACATCCAAGTTATAAAATTATACGTGATTGAATAAACTAATACTACATATATATTAAATGCAGATCCAAGATTAAATCAAATACCAATCGCATTTGCTTGTCCTTAGATTATGCATTTACATTTGATAGAGTGAATCAGGAATTTTAATTAAAAATGGTGTGCAACGGCCATAGGGGTTCTGTTGTTAGTCATGGACTGATGCTCATGCGTTACATCTCCACTTGTGTCTGTTTACAGGACCACTTCACTTCACATGGCCGTGACCCACCTAGCTTTTATTTCGCTTGGCATAACCCCAGCTTTTAAGCATGGAAAAGTAAATGGGTAAGGTGGGACCGGTATAAGGCCTTGGTTCGGTTAACAAAACCCTCCAATAATACTGGAATAATACCTTGCGAACAGTTCAAGCACTGTTTACTATAATAGGCTGGATTGCGGCAGGATTTAGGGCACAAAATAGTCATCCAATTTACATATTTACGAGTTATTTTAAATTATATAGAACAAAAATGGTGCATATCTTATTCAATATATAAGAAAAATAATTAAAATTTTAATTTAACTAAATTAACTTTAAGTATAAACAATAATGGTAAAAAATTCTACATGTACTGATTTAACTAAATATTATTTAATTATTTTATATATAATTATAGATCCCATATCTATTTTATCATTAATCTTAAAATTTTAATTGTCAAAGAATCAATTTGATTCATTTATTTAATATAGATTATATATTTATTAATACTATATTAATATAATTTTGATAGTTGGTGTAAAACCCACAATTTGAATCAGGGTTTTATATTCAGAACCGGTCGGTTTGACCGTTATTTTGAGTCGAGTCAGTTTCAGAACACGTGTACTGAGCCGACGCTAGTCGCGTGTATGAGCTATGAGGGTCATGCGTACCCAAGTATATGATGATAACGTCATGAACACAGCAGAACAGAATGAGTTATCAGAATATATGAGAGTATGCCAGTCATTTTTTTTATTTTTATATATAGTGGATCGTAGAATTAGTTTTAGGCCGTTTACCGCGTTAGGACGCGTTACGGGCAGTTTGGGTGGGTTGTAGTCATAGAGCATATCATTATAATGTTGTGGTGTTTGTTTGATTTTTATGGGATTTTTCCCGAATTTTTTTAGGATTTAATACGACTTAGTTATTATTCTTGACTCGACCCGGAGGCGAGTCAAGTCTTATTTACGAGTTTGCCACCAAACACCCCCGACCTTTTCTTCTTCCTCACCCAAACCCCTGCCCCGACGCCGCCCCTTTTGCTTGTCGTCGCTGCCGCTGTCGACGTCGACCTGCCGCCGATCGTCGCCGACTAGCCCCGCCACGGCGTCGCCGTGCCTCCCCGACCAGTTCTGGCCACCATTTGGCTGCCGCGACACCGGATCGCCGCGCCAAGCGCCGCGCCCGCGTTGCGCTTCCGTCGCCGATCGCGCCGCCGGCGACCGTCGCCGCCGCGATCCAGCTGTAGCCTCGACACCCTCGACCACCCAGCAACCTTCCCCGACCGGAGCGGAGGCCATCGCCGCCCAGGCTGGTCGGATCGAGTCACCCATCGCCGCCGGCTCTGTTTTGCCATTTTTCGGCGAGCTGCCGCCTCCACTGGCCACGTCGACGTCGTAGATGCGTCGGGCTCGCCGAGCCGGTTCCAATGGTACCCAATATGACCCCTATCCAGCCAGTAGACGCCGCCGGTGATTGTCGCCGGAAAACTGCCGGAACTTGCCGAAAACCGCCGAAACCTGCCGGAAAACCAGATTTGCAGGAATTCGGCAGATCTTCCGAGGAGTTCATCCAGTCGATCCCGATCGAACGTCGGACGCTGATGAGCGCCGAATTCGAGCTCCGAGATGCGCGACGAAACCCTAGTCGTCGCCGATTGCCGATGACGTGAGGTATAATTACCTCTGATTTAATTATTTAAAATTGATGATGATTGTTAGCATAGCATGCTAGAATTGAGTAGTTGTCATGATAAATGCCAGACTATGAATGAAGTAAAGATGTGTATGATGTGGTTAATAGGTAATGAAAGTTAAGTGATCTAATGAAGTAAAGTAAATTTGAGCATGATAATCGAGTACAACGTAACTTAGGAAATATAATAAAATTTGTGTTAATAGGATGAGTTAGAATTATTTTACATTTATGATTATTGATTGTTGATGTTGATGATTGAATTGTGTGTGATGTTCATTGAGTTTGATGCATCATTTAGTTAGCGGGCGTTAGTATTTAGTTTTGATGTGTAGGTACGAAGTAGGAGCTCGCCGCCTAGGCGCGATGACACGCTTGGAGCTTCTACCAGGTCCGTTTAGGACTCGTCTCTGTTTTACGCTCTTTCTATTGTATGTTTATTTTATTATCTGCAGGACGGGTTAAGTGGCGTTTTATCGGATCCCACTTAACTCGGGCCATTTAACCGAACAGTTTTCCGGATTAATAACCCCTTGAGGATGAGATCCTCGAGGATGATTTCGAAAACAAGATCCACCACAAGTTGCCTTCGGGCCTATTATATAAATCCCTACCCAGCCCTATATATATGTAGTTTTCGCGTTTTCAGTGAGACGAGAGATGGAGAAACCGACTGCACGTACCATGAGCGGATGCCGTGACAGTCAAAGCGGGCTCTGGATTAGTGCCAGCGGACTGTTCCATTCCCGAGGGATCCTGACAACTCCGCGTTTGAGTTCCTCACACCCGGAGAACGTGGAGGTTTACGGGTACTGTTTAGTACAGCGCATGTCCGGACTTGTGGTTCAAAGGGTACTAAAGGCGACTGCCTGAGAGTACTCGGCCTTCGTGCTCAAGGCCAGGAGAAATATGGAGGTAAGGAGAGGGCTTAGGATTTGAGACTATGAAATATGAAGTAAGAAAATGTCGAGAGCGGCATCAGTAGCAGCAGATCAGTAAGTTCGGGATGCTACCGGGTCTGCAGCCCAGTGGCTCCTCAGTAGTGCCCTTCAGAGTGTTCACGTGGAGTATATGATGTTTTCTTTCATATGAGAGTTTGCTCTCATAGCCAGCTTGTTATAGTTATTTTATTTTTCGGACCAGTAACACTTGTTACTGACGTGTTTTTATACTATATGTAGGTAATAATCACGAGTTGGAGGAGCCAGCTTGGACGGAGGAGCACTGTTGTCGCTTGCACACATGTCAGTCGATTGAGTGATTATATTGTGTTTATGATGTTATTATATAGTGAATGGTGTGATTAAATGCTTGAGACATGATGATGTGACATGATTACATATTAAGACATGATGACGAATGTGAAACATGAATAGATTGCACAGCAGGAGCGTGGTGGGTTGAGACCCAAGCTTTAGAGCAAGTAAACAGTATATCAGATTGTGTGAATGAAGTTGCGTGATATATAGATACATGTTTATATATATGTTTATATATAGTATTTTGACAGGGTGACCCTAATTGCACTTTTAGGGGAAATTCTGTCCGTTTTATTTCAGAATTTTCATCGATTTTGATCGTAATTGTGATGGTGTGTAATTTAGTTTGCATGTCATCCATGTAGTATCATGTTAGGATTCTGTGCATTCATCCATGCATGACGAGTAATATCTTCATCTTAAGACGCCGAGATTGGATCCGCATGAGTTAGGTTCAGGTTAGCCGACCTAACCGGGGCCTGTAACATGCCGGTTCGGTTCACGAGCATGAACCGGATTTGGGTGTTACAGAATTGGTATCAGAGCCACTCTCGGCCGATTAAGATGTAAGATACTTTTATAGGTGATGTGTGTGCAAAGACTGCTCCAAGTCCAGCTGGCAGGTATGTTTCTGTTTGATTTTCTTTACATGCAGATCTTTTCTTCATAAGTTATTTGGATAACAGTGTATTCAAGACTTGATCAGAAATATGTGGAACTGACCTTAGTTAAGCTGGCAGGTCATTTCTATGGATTTTTATTGTGATATCAGACTGTTTGTCAGTTAGATGTGAGCAGGGAATGTTGTAGTGCTAGCAGAGGTATAATGGGTATAAGATCTCATCTTATACCAGATTCGGATGTTAGCAGATGTGAGCAGGAATCTGACAGGATTGTCATGATGGGCTTAGAGACCCACTAGTTCTGTCCATCGCATAAGTGAATTGGATGATTGACCAGGTGTTTGTGTCTTGCATGTCACCACATTAGTCCTGTTTCCACGGGACATTGGTGCACATGATGGGAATAAGTTAAAAGAAAAGGGGTAACAGTAAGGAGCTTGAAGTATAGAGTTACTGGCAAGATGGTTGGCACATGAGATGGACCACTTCCAGAAGATAGTGATGAATGAGGATGAGTAGCGAGGTGGATCGACAGTTTGATTAGGCACTTCACCGCATCCTCCTCTTCCACTAGTTTATGACCTACGGGCAGCAGTTTTGGCTTCACTTTGCCAGACATAGGTCTCGATATGACAAGGAAAAGATTAGGACCACCATTGCTTATGAGATCAGATAATTCACAGGATTCCACTAGAGATAAGGTACCAGATCAGTGATTGCCGTTTGAGGGCCAATCAGCACTGATGAAAGCAGCCACTCCAGATTTCAGGAGATTAGAGTGGGTTCAGCATAGGTTTACCATCATATGTGTTAGTACCATGATCCAAACCCCTCCGGATTAGACACGTATGATTGGACAACCTGAGCCTAGTTGTTAGACAGCCAAGATATGTTAGAGAGCAGTAGAGTGGATTTACGATGTATACGATCAAGATCAGATTTTTAGTATCTAGGTAGAATTGTCGCCGACAGAGTTGCACAACCGCCGACCGAGTGCACCACCGCTGACCGAGTGCACAACTGCCGACCGAGTGCACAACCGCCGACCGAGTTGCACAACCGCCGACCGAGTTGCACAACCGCCGACCGAGTCACACAACCACCGACCGAGTTGCACAACCGCCGTCCGAGATGCACTACCACCGACCGAAGATGCACTACCGCCGTCCGTGTATTGCTCATCCGCCGACCGAGTAGATTAGTTAGATCTTAGTAGGACCAGAATTTGAGGAACAAGATATAGCTACAATGGAAATTAGCAGAACAGAGAAGAGTTAGGAAAAGTGAGGTTATTTGGATGAGATAGCATAGGATCCGACTTCACAGCTCTCTTGCAATTATTGTCTTGACCTGACACCCTTGGGTCAGATGTATATTGCAAGATAACCCCATCAGGCACTGTTAGTGACAGTCTCATAGGGATGCGCATGGACAGAATCAGGGAACATGACAGTATGACCTCCAGATGGGATGGTCACAATGATCAGACTGTGCAGATTGCATGATAGTATATCCATGGGCCACAACCAGCATATATAGATCAGATGGTTAGTAGACGGTCACACTCCGTTGAACCCATTTAGCGATTGGCCAGTCAGACGATAGGAATTCGACTTATATTAGAGTATTGGGCATAGATAGAGGGTTAGTGAGGAAGGGTTTTTTAGAAGGATAGTGATTCCCTTGTGTTTCGCCAGCACGATTAGGTTCTCACCTTGAGACATAGGATTGAGCCTTGCCCTGAGTATAGAGGTACCTTCATGGTACTGATTAGGGTTACAATATAGGTAGATGTTTGCAGACCGATCTTCCGATGAGGATTTCATCCCAGCTTGAGAGCGATGCAGACAGGGACTTCGAGTAGAGCAGACCATGCTGACCAAACGGAGTGATACCAGTGTATGCTCATCTTTGATTGATAGCCTTGCTTGAGAGTCTACCACAACGGTAGTAGCCATGTGAGTCAAGATTGGTACTACAAATCGGTACGGGACGGCAGGTCACACACCACTGAAGAGCAGACGAGACATGTGTCAAACCTCACTATGAGTCCCCGTAGACTTGAGGGGAGACAGTGGTTCTTTGGGTCGTTTGAACCCCGCCCGTTTAGAAGTGCGTGACTAGTACGGTATCTAGAAACATGTGCCTACTGTTAGCTGATTGAACTAGAGCCCCTTAGGAGCCGTTTCTGAGATTCATCATTGATTGACTGTTCCACAGCCTGATCACCTGTGGCATAGTGAATTATGGTGATCTTAGAGACAAGTCCATAGACCTACCGATATTTTGGCCACCCAGTACGCTACATAGGGATTTCATCTCCCCTACCACTTGCATGACACCTTGACCTCACCATAGATCAGAGGGACATACCTATGTAGCAGGTCTTTCTTAGCCTAGTGGATTCCCCTATTTACCTGGCGTCAGACACCACATGTGAGAATGAGATAGCACCCATTGAGAGTTTTTGAGCAGTGTGACTAGATTTCCACGAGATTCAGCCTCCCTTCCTATAACCTAGAGATGTCAGACAGAGTAGAGTTTTCACTTGAGGATTCCCACTCACCCCTTTGTATGTATCAGTTCTACCATCAGTTTACCTAGAGGATTGAGATGAGTATACATTGACCAGAGCATAGAGCACATGCCACAGACCAGATGCAGACTCTACAGTCCCATGCAGAGTATGTTATCATACTCCTTGAGACACACTGTGTATGTACAAGTGTTCTTGCCTCCTTTCAGCAGTAGTTAGTGGTTGTATAGGTAGTCACCTGAGCCGTAGTATGCAGTAGAGTCATAGCAGCTATCCTTGTTCTCTTATAGAACAGAGTGAGATACTTGACTCAGGACCGAGTCAACTAGGACCTAGTGAGCGGTCCAGTTCCTTATATAGGGACACTTGAGAGTTGGATCTAGACTGGCGACAGTGAGCCATGCAGCTCATTAGTTTATACACTCGACCTAGCAGGAGACTCATAGCATACTTTAGGTTGGTTGTATGACTTAGGAATAGAGTTTCCTAAGAGTACATGTAGGTGACCTTTCATAGATGAGGATTAGAGGGACATGGGTAGATGCTAGCAGGTAGGTCTTACCCTCGATGTAGTTTTCCCAGACATAGCCCAGATTAGAACCTTGCGATACTCTAGAGTATCTGCTTGACCAACCCAGTAGGCCCTTAGGGGTGACCTAGGTTTTCCCGCCGAGTTAGCAGTAAGGATCAGAACAGAAGAGAAGGATGATGGTCATGTTAGAACAGGCACAGACAGCTTAGAAATAGAATGTTGATATTGACAGCATCACAAACAGAACTCGCTATGATGGTGCAGCTACTGTAAGTGAGGATCTACATGACTATCGAAGAGTAGAGGATACAACTGGTGTGTATCTAGCTTCCAGGTATTAGTTCAGTAGAACCTCCTTGAGTTGAAATTTCGAGGACGAAATTTTTATAAGGAGGGAAGATTGTAAAACCCACGATTCGAGTCAGGGTTTTATATTCAGAACCGGTCGGTTTGACCGTTATTTTTGAGTCGAGTCAGTTTCAGAACACGTGTACTGAGCCGACGCTAGTCGCGTGTATGAGCTATGAGGGTCATGCGTACCCAAGTATATGATGATAACGTCATGAACACAGCAGAACAGAATGAGTTATCAGAATATATGAGAGTATGCCAGTCATTTTTTTCATTTTTATATATAGTGGATCGTAGAATTAGTTTTAGGCCGTTTACCGCGTTAGGACGCCTTACGGGCAGTTTGGGTGGGTTGTTAGTCATAGAGCATATCATTATAATGTTGTGGTGTTTGTTTGATTTTATGGGATTTTTCCCGATTTTTTGATTTTTAGGATTTAATACGACTTAGTTATTATTCTTGACTCGACCCAGAGACGAGTCAAGTCTTATTTACGAGTTTGCCACCAAACCATTCTTCTCCACCTCTGACTTCTTCCTCACACAAACCCCTGCCCCGACGCCGCCCCTTGTGCTCGTCGTCGCCACCGCTGTCGACGCTGGCCTGCCGCCGATCGTCGCCGCCTAGCCCCGCCACGGCGTCGCCGTGCCGCCCCGACCAGTTCCGGCCACCATCTGGCTGGCGCGACGCTGGAATCGCCGCGCCAAGTGCCGCACCTGCATTACGCTTCGCGTCGCCGATTGCGGCAACTGGCGACCGTCGCCGCCGTGATCCAGCTGGTAGCCTCGACACCCTCGACCACCCAGCGACCTTCCCTGACCGGAGCGGAGGCCATCGCCGCCCAGGCCGGTCGGATCAAGTCACCCATTGCCGCCGGCTCTGTTTTGCCATTTTTCGGCGAGCTACCGCCTCCACTGGCCACGTCGACATCGTAGATGCGTCGGGCTCGCCGAGCCGGTTCCAATGGTACCCAATATGACCCCTATCCAGCCAGTAGACGCCGCCGGTGGTTGTCGCCGGAAAACTTCCGGAAGCTGTCGGAAAACCACTAAAACCTGCTGGAAAACCGCCGAACTTGCCGGAAAACTGGATTCGCTGGAATTTGCCGGATTTTCCGAGGAGTTCATCCAGTCGATCCCGATCGAACTTCGGACGCCGATGAGCGCCGAATTCGAGCTCCGAGATGCGCGACGGAACCTTAGCCGTCGCTGATTGCCGATGACGTGAGGTATAATTACCTCCGATTTAATTATTTAAAATTGATGATGATTGTTAGCATAGCATGCTAGAATTGAGTAGTTGTCATGATGAATGCCAGACTATGAATGAAGTAACGATGTGTATTATGTGGTTAACAGGTAATGAAAGTTAAGTGATCAAATGAAGTGAAGTAAATTTGAGCATGATAATCGAGTACAACGTAACTTAGGAAATATAATAAAATTTGTGTTAATTGGATTAGTTAGAATTATTTTCATACTTATAGATTATTTGATTGTTGATTGATGTTCATTGAGTTTGATGCATCATTTAGTTAGTGGGCGTTAGTATTTAGTTTTGATGTGTAGGTACGAAGTAGAAGCTCGCCGCCTAGGCGCGATGACACGCTTGGAGCTTCTACCAGGTCCGTTTAGGACTCGTCTCTGTTTTACGCTCTTTTCTATTGTATGTTTATTTTATTATTTGCAGGACGGGTTAAGTGGCGTTTTATTAGATCCCACTTAACTCGGGCCATCTAGCCGAACAGATTTCCGGATTAATAACCCCTCGAGGATGATTTCGAAAACAAGATCCACCACAAGTTGCCTTTGGGCCTATTATATAAATCCCTACCCAGCCCTATATATATGTAGTTTTCGCGTTTTTAGTGAGACGAGAGATGGAGAAACCGACTGCACGTACCATGAGCGGATGCCGTGACAGTCAAAGCGGGCTCTGGATTAGTGCCAGCGGACTATTCCATTCCCGAGGGATCCTGACAACTCCGCGTTTGAGTTCCTCACACCCGGAGAACGTGGAGGTTTACGGGTACTGTTTATTACAGCGCATGTCCGGACTTGTGGTTTAAAGGGTACTAAAGGCGACTGCCTGAGAGTACTCGGCCTTCGTGCTCAAGGCCAGGAGAAATATGGAGGTAAGGAGAGGGCTTAGGAGTTTGAGACCAGAAAATGAAGTAAGAAAATGTCGAGAGCGGCATCAGTAGCAGCAGATCAGTAAGTTCGGGATGCTACCGGGTCTGCAGCCCAGTGGCTCCTCAGTAGTGCCCTTCAGAGTGTTCACGTGGAGTATATGATGTTTTCTTTCATATGAGAGTTTGCTCTCATAGCCAGCTTGTTATAATTATTTTATTTTCCGGACCAGTAACACTTGTTACTGACGTGTTTTTATACTATATGTAGGTAATAATCACGAGTTGGAGGAGCCAGCTTGGACGGAGGAGCACTGTTGTCGCTTGCACATATGTCAGTTGATTGAGTGATTATATTGTGTTTATGATGTTGTTATATAGTGAATGGTGTGATTAAATGCTTGAGACATGATGATGTGACATGATTACATATTAAGACATGATAGAATGTGAAACATGAATAGATTGCACAACAGGAGCGTGGTGGGTTGAGACCCAAGCTTTAGAGCAAGTAAATAGTATATCAGATTGTGTGAATGAAGTTGCGTGATATATAGAAACATGTTTATATATATGTTTATATATAGTATTTTGGCAGGGTGACCCTAATTGCACTTTTAGGGGAAATTCTGTCCGTTGTATTTCAGAATTTTCATCGATTTTGATCGTAATTATGATGGTGTGTAATTTAGTTTGTATGTCATCTATGTAGTATTATATTAGGATTTTGTGCATTCATCTATGCATGACAAGTAATATCTTCATCTTAAGACGCCGAGATTGGATCCGCATCGAGTTAGGTTCGGGTTAGCCGACCTAACCGGGGCCTGTAACATGCCAGTTCGGTTCACGAGCATGAACCGGATTTGGGGTGTTACAGTTGGAACATTTTTTATTTTGTGAATGAGAAAATATTTTAGATAACTTAATAAAGTTAGGTCTATGACATATAATTTTTAAATAATTGAAGAATATTTTAACTATTCAACTAATGACAAAATGATACAAATATAATTATAACTATGGCTGCTAATTGAATGAGCAAACTTGTGAGTATTTTGCGTTCAGTTCGATTCAACTCGACTCAAAACTCGACATTTAAATGCTCGAGTTCGAACTCGACTCGAACTAGAATCCTTGGAACCGAGTTTGAGCAAGGTAATATTCGACTCGACTCGGTTATAACTCGAGCTCGACTCGATAAAATAATATAACAATATAGTCTTTATATTATATTATATATATATATACTAATAAATTTAATTATAACTAGTTATATTTATTTATATACAATATAATTACAAAGTAGTGAGATAACTTATATGAGAGGTATTCAAGTTGAAGACCTATAGGTCGTGGATTCAATCCACGTTGATTATATATTTTTTTAAGTAAGTTAATTTTTACTTCATAATCGAGTTGGTTTCGAGTTACGAACTGGTCTTGATTAATTCCTTAATTATGATCAAAGTTTTAAAAATAATAAATAATGATAATAATATCGACCGGCCAAGTAATTTACTGCTGCTACCTGCGGAAGCGGTAATGAATACGCCTGCTAAATAAGCGTGTGAAGGTTGAATAGCCATGCTAGTTAGAACTCCTTCCTAGTCAAAGGATGAAATAATTTTAGGTGTGAAACGAATAACCCAGCAGTGAATGTGAAAGGTGGGTAATGTTTAATATTATTGAGGTCGTTGGCCCTCTACAGTCATGATAGAGATAGACTTGTATGGACGGAAGTGGAGAGCAATTATTATGAGTAGCATAGAATAGTATTAAAAAATCCCACCGGATGAATTTACGAAGAGTCTTCAACTCTGCACTGCCATAAGAAAGAATGGAGAGGAGAGAATCGTGAGCGTGGAAGACGGCGGTGATTGGCGGGGGTGGTCCAGAGACTCGAGACGTGGGCCATACGGGCCGAGCATGCAGCTCTACCTGGGTAAAAACTAACATTAAACTCTTCCGTTTTATCTGAAGAAGGCTCTGTAGAGTACTGAAACACAACGGATTTTCAGTCAAGTGGTTCATTGGCAACAAGACTCGGCTAGGAACCATCCATGCTACGTTGCTGCACTAAATTTATTACTACCGTCAATTTGATGAATGAGTACAGTTAGTGGGACCATCCATGTGCAACTCAGATTCGCACGAGTCTGTTTTTAATTCAAATAAATTGTAGTGACTTAGTCATCTTTTTAAAGTAATTAACTTGAATCGAAGATCTGTAAATATATCCCCTAAATTATCAGATATCTGAGTGTCATAGGATCTGTTTAGTTAATATTAAAAAACAAATATGTAAAATTTGTATAAATTTGTAAATTATGACGAGCATGAATCTTCTTCCAAAGAGATAACCGTAGTGAGAACATTTTATCGAAAGATGCAACAAAAAGTTCCACCAAATAATTCCCCTTGGACATTTCTTCTCCACAAAAATATTTATAAAAAAATACAAGAATTACATGAGGAATTTTTTTGTAAAGAGATTTTATACCATAATTAACTTAGATTTACATCATTATAACTCTTTATAATTTATAACTACACAAAATTTTTAAATTTTACATTATTTTCATATCAACCAAATGCCTTAGAAAATTTTGGAATTATCTTTATTAACAGACCCAATTCACATTTAATCTAGTTAGGGTTACAAACGGTGTGGTTTTTGTGTGCTCGAAGGCATTTACAAATACCATTCATTAATTTCTTGGGTTTAACCAATAAAGTATAGTTTACAACTAATTTGATCATTTGGTACAGACGTTTGACTGCTTTAAATAAAAAAAAGATTAACAATTGACAAATTTGCTTTTGAGTCACTCAACACTTTTCACAACAAAAAACCTTCTTTCAAGATCACAAATACTTAAAACAATCTTTGAAAGGATATAATTGTAAAATCCCTGAATTATTAATCGGTTTTATTTTTTTGATTATTTAAATTCTTTCTAGGCTGAACGGTTGGGTGTACGTGGGTGGCCAGTAGTTGGTGTATGTCTGGGAGAATTGTAGACCGCTACTTTTAATCCTTAGTTTTATTTTAATTTAAAAAGAATTTTTTTTGCTAAAGATAAGAATAAGAGTGGGGGATTCTAAGGTTAAGAGGCGGAAAATGTTTGGCGAGATTTGGGTAGATTTCTAAGAGTCTGTCACGAGACCAAGATCACGTTGAGAAAATTTGGGGAAAGGATTTCCTTTGGTTAGATAAATAAATAGGATGGGAGGGGATCCGATCAGCTATCTCCGCAAGCCTGTCCTCTTCTCCACGTTAATTCAACTCCTTTCCCTTGTTCCTTTCGAGGTACACTTTTTCTTTTTCTATATATTTTACCTTAATCATTCCATGGATATAGATGTAGGTCCAGAGGTATAGTTCATGCTTGATGTGCCCGTAGACTGTGCTTGCTGGTATGTGGGTATTATATAGATTGCTGTACGTACCTCTTATTGTTAATCTTGATACTAGCCAGTGTTTTTTTATCCATTGGTATTGGTTACTCAATTGCCTTTTTTTTTCATGCACATGAATTTTTCGTTATAAGTGTGACTGTTTTGGATAGATCATGCTGATGAGTTGTTGTTTTATTAAAATTCATACGTGGTTGTATTTTAGGAATTGACGTGTATTAGTTTAATTATTTTGTAATCCAGGCAGGTTGGTCGCGTTAATATACCAACTAATATATGGGTTACTTAAATGAATGGTAGAAGCCATTAATTATCATCGTTTCTGAGAAACAACGGCATTCGGCCCCCATTTTGGCTACCTGATGTGCTGCCGTCTCCGCACAGAATGCATGCAGCATTGGGTAGCAGCGCCACGCATTATCATGATTGATGCATTAATGCCTTGGCTGTTTGATTTCAATATTAAGTAATTGGAGCATGACTTAGTATTGCATTTCATTAAGTCCTTAATAATTTTACTCGTCGTTATTCATAAGTTCATGCTATTGCCAATAATTGGGTTTGAACCACGTACTTAAATAGAGTAGATTGATGATCGGTTAACCGGTGAATAAAATAAGAATATATTGTACGGAGTTTAGAAGTGCCCTCATGCATTATATCATCTGAGTTCCAAATATTTAGCGAGTTTTTATAAATAATAATTACTTGGTTATTTAGGTAATGCATTTAGTTACCGGGTTTATTGCCCAATCCTAATTTTTGCATAAGGAAAAATATTACTTGGTATGAATAATATTAATTAATTAAATATGACATCTTTTGGACTATATTTAATTAAGAGGGTTAATCTGTTTCTTCCAATGCTTCATGTGGGTTGCCTGTAATATATAAGTTCATTCATGGCTTATATATATTTTTGTGGTTTATATATATATATATGTATATATAATATATTTATGGATTAGGATTCTTCATTTTTATGAGTTGGGCATTATATTTAAGGCTCAAATTGATTTCTGATTAGTTATGATTAATGATAAATAAATACTTATTAAAGTCTGCAGTTGGGTATTACAAAATTAATTAAAGAATTAAATATCAATTAGTTAGTATGCATTAAAGTAACTAAATTCATAATACATATGTTAGAGTGATTAATTATGACTCAGATGAGCAATTTAAACTATTAGTATAATTATTGTTTTGGATTAGCTATTATTGGTTTATTATTACATGAATTATCTATGCATTAATTAATTTATAATTGGATAACTAAATTGCACATTAAGAGAATCGTTAAAATTAATATTATAGTTAACCTTGTATAGATTATTTTTGGTGTGAGTTGTTGATATTAAATTAATAGGGTTAATGATAAATCATGATTGTTAATAAAATCATAGTAATTAAGTTAGCGCTTTAAATTGGTACATATTATTAAACCTATTGTGATGACTGAAATGGTGGTTATCTAGTATATAAATTATTATAAATAATAACTTTAGTAATTACGAATTATACCTAAAGGCAAATTGGTAATCTTGGTGTTAGTGATCAAATTCATTTTGTTTTGGTGATTCGTCATTTAGTTCCATGTATTCTTAGGCATGACATGTCATTTTTCATCTATGCACTCTTTATTAGTATTATATGCTTTATGTATAAATATTCTACTAACTAGCCTAGGGAATGTGTCTTTCTACCCATCGTTAAGGTTTCAGATCCGTATAATAACTTGGAATTTTGTATATTCTTATTTGGCAACCATGATAGATCTGAGCCAGATTCGATCGCCATGCGCCGAATGCAATTAAGGTTAAAAAATTGACTTACTCCAATGCGGGGCTGCAACCTTAGAATTTTTTGAAAGAAGAAATATTTGGCCCCATGTCGAAAGGGCTGAGAGGGCGCAATGACACAATACAACTCATTATTTATTGTAAAAAACGCAACTTGAGTCAGAGTTTATAATAGTGAACCAATCAGTTCACAGTTCGAGTTGACTCAATTTCATGGCACGCGTACTGAGGCAAAGCCAGTCGTGTGTTATAAGTGATAAGGGTCAAGTGTACCCAAATATATAATGATAATATTAGAAAAATGATGATAAATGAGTGATCATAGTATATGATACTATGTAGTTATTTTTTTATTTTTTTGATCGTAAAATTATGTTTAGGCCGATTAATACATGAGGACGTGTTATATAGCTGTTTGAGTAGGTTATTAGTTATAAAACGTATCATTTTGATGTTATGAACTGTATTATATTTTTTGAAATTTTCTCGTATTTTTGTTTTTTAATTTATTAAGAGTTAGTTATTATTTTTGACATTAGTCGAAGTTGGGTCAGCACTTATTTACAAAATCACCACCGAAACCCTAACCGAAGCTTTGTCCCCTAACCCTGATCGGCACCCCATCCTCGCCTCCGGCCGCCACACAGCCGTCAACCGACTCTGTTGGAGCTCCATCGTACTATCCCCCATCTTCCTAGCCGTCGCCCGGCCTCCATGACGCCCTGACGCCACTGGAACGTGCCGCACTCCTGATGTCATTCCATTGCCGGTGTGCTGCCGATGCGCTTTCCTTCGACCCCATACGTTTCCCCCCACCGAGCACCGCCGACGAGGCTGGACAAAGGCCGATCGGACAAGCCAATCGACCTCGACTGATTCATTGTCGGGCCGGCGATCATCACTGCCGCCGTCGCCCTCACAATCACCATAGTCGCGTCGAGCTTGCGGAGCCAGTGCCGACCCACACGCCCGATCACCTTGCTGGAAAAGTCATTGAAAAACCGTTGGAAAGCAGTAGGAAAACCTTCAGAACGTGCTGAAAAATTGTCGAAAACTGGCAGAAACAAGATTTGCTAAAAATCACCGAATTTTTACCATATTCATCAAATCAAACCCAATCAGACTTCGGACGCTGCTAGGTGCCAAATTCGATTCCCGAACTGCGCGACAAACCCTAGATGTTGCCGATCACCAATCATGCGAGATATAATTAACTTCAACTTAATTAATTAAAATTGATAATTATTAGTACAACATACTAGGATTTGACTGATTGGCCAGATAGAAAACTTTGATTGTAAATAAAATAAATTTGTATGGATTGAATTGTATTGAAATAAATACTAATGAACTCTCGGGAAGAAATCCATTGAGTTTGTTTTTGAAATCTCAGATCCTGATTCCTTTAGGCCTACAATATTATAATCCCTACCAAGACCTATGTACATATAGTTTTCTCGGGTTTTTCACTGAGATGTGAGACAAGGGGAAAGTCGACTCGCGTGTGCTGCAAGCGATCAACTGCTAGTCAAACCAGGCTCTAGATTAGTGAGCGGGCCGTTTTATTCCCAATGGATTCTGACAACTCTACCTTTGAGTTCCTCAAACCCAAAAAAGTGTGGAGGATTAAGGATACTGCAATGTAGCACATATATAGACTTGTGGATTCAACAAGTATTGATGACGCCTGCCTGAGAGTACTCAACCTCTGTGCTAAGGGCCAGGAGTGATACAGAGGACGGTAGAGGGTTTTAGGATAATTGATTTTCCCATGCAATGGATAGTTTAACAAACGCCGAGGCATCTGAGGAGTCAAAATGGGATGCTGTCAAGCCGAGGCCTATGACTTTTGATTAGTGCCCATATGAATAATTTCGTTTAATAGGAAAGTCGGCTTTTCTGTGCTAGTTTGATTATTAGTTTATAGACCAGTAACACTCGTTATTGAAATTTTTGTATTATATATGTAGGTGAGAATCTATATGACTGAACGTTGTCAAGACTGTGGTGGAATAGCAATGCAACTTGCACACATGTACTTGTTGAGAATGAGTGAGGTTGTAGTGTGATACATTGCTATGAATTATGATGGATAAATGTTATGATGATTTGTTGCAGGAAATGTTTGGTGTGAAAATAATGATCTAGTCTCTCTGTGTTGATTATCAAAAATTGAATTGAACAGGATGAATTAATGGGGTCGAGACCCGATGCCTCAACTTAGTCCCGCATCTAATACCTACTGGGAGAAGATCCTATTTATAAGTGGGAATGGACTATAGATCTTTAACTTCGGTTAACCATTTTAAAAAATGACTTAGGCCCATTACGTTGCACTTCGGGCCGGGTTGTTACAGGTAGTATCAGAGCAACCTGGTTTCGTGTTAGATGGTGGGCTGGACTAGGGACGTTGGCTAGGCTGTCGGTCATGGGCCAGAAAGGTCGTGGGCTGGGGAAGCAACGGGCTGGACTAGGGACGTTGGTTAGGCTGCCGATCACGGGCCAGAAAGGTCATGGGCTGGGGCTAGCAACGGGCCAAGTATAGGCATTTCGGGGACAAAATTTCCTAAGGTGGGTGGATTATGAGATCCCTCAACTTACTCCCACATCTAATACGTACTGGGAGAAGATCCTATTTATAAATGAGAATAGACTATAGATCTTTAACTTCGGTTAACCATTTTAAAGAAATGACTTAGGCCCATTACGTTGCACTTCGGGCCGGGTCGTTACAGGTGGTATCAGAGCAACCTGGTTCCGTGTTAGATGGTGGGCTGGACTAGGGACGTTGGCTAGGCTGTCAGTCATGGGCCGAAAGGTCGTGGGCTGGGGCTAGTAATGGGCTGGACTAGGGACGTTGGTTAGGCTGCCGATCATGGGCCAGAAAGGTCATGGGCTGGGGCTAGCAACGGGCCAAGTATAGGCATTTCGGAGACGAAATTTCCTAAGGTGGGTGGATTGTGAGATCCCTCAACTTAGTCCCACATCTAATACCTACTGGGAGAAGATCATGTTTATAAGTGGGAATAGACTATAGATCTTTAACTTGGGTTAACTATTTTTAAGAAATGACTTAGGCCCATTACGTTGCACTTCGGGCCGGGTCATTACATAGTCTCTCTATGTTGATTATCAAAAATTGAATTGAAGAGGATGAATTAATGGGGTCGAGACCCGATGCAACTTGCACACATGTACTTGTTGACAAGGTGGTATCTATTGTACTTTTAAGGGAGAGAGTCTATCCATTCTGTTTTAAAAATCATTGTTTTTAAAACTTTTAGTGAGTTTGCATTGTTTTGAATGTGGTTGATATATCATAGCATTCATCTACAAGTATGTTAGACCCTAAGCGGTCTTATCTATACATTGAATGTTTGCATTACCATCTTGAAACGCGGAGGGTAGATTTGGTCGGCTTAACCAAATTTATTAGATTAGCGAACGGTTTGGTCGCCTTAGCATTTTTGGTTCGAATTGCGGGTGAGCTAAATTGGGATGTTACAGTCTTGGTATCATAACTAACCCTTAGTTTATTGAGATGATAAATGTATTACAGGTTACATGTGTGTAAAAGTTTCTCTCAATTATGCCGACATGTAATTTTTTTTTTAATGTTTTTGTTTGCAAATTTTCTTACCAATTAGTGGTGTGACAGGGTATTGAGGTTAGAGCATTGATTACTAGCAAAATCGTGAGACAAACTCACAGGACACGGATTAGGGCCTCATCCCCTCCATTGCCCATACAGGACAATCCCAGCTATAGTCATAGTGGCACGACATCTAGTCGACCAAGGACTAATATGCCACCAGGAGAGGCCTGTGTGCCAGTCTCAGTTAGTTGACGTAGTGAGAGCCATCGCCATGACAATCACTACAATAACAATCGTTGACAAGAGAGAGATGCAGCGATCATTCATGATATCATTAATCTACTATATATGTAATTGAATATTGGGGAAGTAAAATCAAGCCAGCAGTGCCATGTACAAAGGTGTAGATCCTCCGTCAAAATCTAGTGAGTTTAGACCCCTTTCATTACTTATAAACCGTTCTGCTTTGGAAGTTAGAAAATTAGACAACATGCTCGCATTTTCTAAGGAGTGATGGTCGGTAATGGGATTCCATTCTTAGTTATAATATATTAGAGAACTCTCATCAGCAGATTGACTAATGAGTATTATACAGTAATCAAGCTTTGGTGACGACCTAGAATAATTGTACCTTTAAAAAAAATTCACCCACCCACCGTTAGGAGCCACTAGCCAGCCAGATCACGCTGCCTCTGGCCAGATCCGGCTATCACAGGCCTGGTTTGGCTGGACTCCGGTTAGATATGTTGGCCGTAGGCCAGCATCGCTGGCCAGGTTTGGTCAGTCTCCGGCTGATGGCAGCTAGATATAGAGGTGGGTATTTTTCATTTTTCTTTCAATTTGATTGAATGTAGACCGTCCTTGTAATCGGACGGCCTAGATTGATATCTAAACAGAAATAGGCTATCCCGTCTCTCAAGCTTTTCCTCATTAATAAGAACGATCATTGTTCAAGTTTAGGGAATGAAAATTGTGATTCAATTAGGGGGGTTAGTGAAACTGTGAATATAATTTACATTGTTAGAGTAGATTAATAACATAAAAAGTATTTTATTATTAATCTATTGTGAATAAAATAACACTTATTAGTGAATTTAAGTTATAAATATAGTGCAAATCTCTTTTATCTTTTATATTTTACGCCCACAAATCCGTGAATTAGATTTACATGGGTAGGAGGTGTGGAAACTAATTAATAGGATTATAATGTTATTTGGGCTGAACTATAAATTATATAAAAATTGTGCAAATACAGATTTACACTTAAAAAATAATTTCACTAACCAATTAATATAGATTCACGGACTAAATTTACACGTGTAATTGACATTGTCAATTTCACTAACCCGTTAATATTTGTGTGCGGATAAAGCATGAAAGGGATTGGAATCATGCAGTTAGTGCCGTTGAAGTGGTTGTTAAAGTCAGAGATAGTCCACATATCTTCTTTTGCATCAGTGTCACCATGTCTGCCCCATGTTCCCTCCTCCTCAGATGAATTAAAAAGAAATGAATCTCTCTTTCAATACATTAAAGTATGAAATGGGTCCTCTTAAAGCGAAACTCTGTTGCCCTCTGAATCTCCGATAGGGCCCTTTCATTTTTCATTTTGGAGATGGTGGGTTTCTGTACTTGACAAAAATGTAGTTGGCTCGATTGGAATCTTCAGAAATATTACCATCAGCTGCGTTCTACATCTTCATGGCCTAAATACTTAATATCAAAAAATGGAATATATATCGGTTGGTTGTTGCATAATAATTTTTTTGATGAGGTTGCATAATAATTGACACATTTCTTTTAATTTATCTGTATGCTCATTGGTCTGCTCCTTTTAGATGATCCATCACTTGATGGAGAAAGTTAATCTGTTGAGCGCTGTTTACCACTTGTACGAAAAATATTGATGGAACCCAGTCAAAGGTTGAATGCTTCAAGCTTTGATACGACAGGTATTTCTTTTGTTTTAAATATCTTCACACCGGGCGTGAATATGGATTCACATGCGCAATTGAACTGCAGGAGCGTTGCGAAAAGTACCGGAAGTTCAATTCCTACCTGACAGGTGTGACTTGTAAGAACAAACGCATATTTTGAAGTATTGTAGAAGATGAATAAAGGACAACACCAAAAGTGGGAATGGATAAGGAACAATGGGCACTACCATTTGAACAGTGGTGTCTTTTTAGAAGACCTAATTGTAGGGAGGTCATATTTTAGGACGACAACTGAAAGGAAACCCATTCGCTTGATAAAAAAGGCAACGCATTAGGTTACCATACATTGTTTGTAGAAATTGAAATTTTGGTAGGGGTATTCCCAGATACGGACACCCATCCATTCGCATCCTTGTCTACAAAATTATTGTAAACACTATTCCAGACCATATCTATAAATTTTTTTACAAACATTGTCATATCCGTCCGTAAAGCCTTTTATAGACGCAGATAGACAGACACACACATAAATACAAACATATATTATTCACAAATAAAGATACCTTCTTAAATTAATATAATATAAAATTACTATAAATTAAAAAATTCAAACTCATAAATTAATAAAATGAGATGCATTTTATAAAAATATAAATTTAAACAATTTGTTCTAAATGGATCTACCTAGCATATTTTAAAATTTTTCTATGATTAGCCCAGGATAGTAAATCAACAACATATTCTCAATTATATAATTACACCATTCAAAATAATACAAGTAACAAAAATTTCTTATTTGAACTTGAGCTGAAAACATCTTTCCTTTCTTAATGCAAACTTAAGATTTATAATAAAAGTTGCATATATTCATAATTAATACAGACAATTAATACTATTTAAAATGACCATCCTTTAATTTATGTAGAGGAAATGTACATTATTCGTAGCTTAGAAAGTAATAGTAGACAAGAAACGACTATTTTAATTTTGAGTTTGTCATATTACAGAGGTGACTTTCCACAAGTATCCATATTAATTGTGAAGTGTCAATATTAATTGTGAAGACATTGTTTTGGTGGCCGCAAAAATGCCCACGGTCTTTGTACGGAAAATCTATATTAAAAACTATTTTAATTTTGAGTTTGACATATTGCCGACTGTTTTGGTTTAACGAACCTACGAAGATAAATGTTGGGCCAAACCAAAATATTAACAATTATGGTTCACATGGGAGATAAGAGATGATCTCGTCATTTATAGATGGGCAAGTTCCAGCTTTTTGTGATTGGGAGCGATGTTGGATTACTATGCATTTGAGGTGTCATTGTATAATTTATGTATAAAACGAAAACAATGAAATTTGTTCATATACGAATGCAGTGTATGTTTACTTCATATGCAAGGTTCATACCTTGCTGGCATTATTTTGTTTAACATATTTTAAAATTTTTAATACCTTTTTAAAAGACTCTTGAGCTGATTCTGCAAACTTGTAGTAGGTAATTATATTTTTAAGTATGTCATCATAATTTAATTAATTTTAATTTTTACATAATAAATTTTACTTAAAAAGATTTTCACCTATTATGGGCAATCTAAATATCTTAATTATGTTATAATAAATTTAGTTATAATTGCATCCAACAATGAACTTTTAATAAATTTATTTTAGAATAAAAATATATATTTTATTGTATATATGTGATATATTATATTTTGTATGTGAAAAGAGAAGATGTAATATATATGGATGTATGTAAGAAATAATATCCTAAAATAAATTATTATCTTATTAGTTAAATATGGAATAATTTGTTTAGTTAAATATGGAATAATTTGTTAATTTAATTTAACATGATGATACCCTAGAAAAAAATTAAAAATTTTAATTATACTCATACCAATTACTTATAATTTTAATAAAAAAATCTAAAACCTAAAATAAATTTCTCATATTTTACTACATCCGGTATAATACATTAAGTCCGGTTAACCTAGTCCTGACTCGGTTAAACCAACTATAACGTATATCCCCTGAAAATCTGATATGGTCACACAACTAATCCTCGTATGGTATTTAAACCTATGGTCACACACACAACTAACTCTCGTATGCAGGTAGAGCGTCTAGCTCAGACCTTGCCAGCTCTGCTGATCTCCGGTGCTATGGCCGGACATCCCATACTGCTAGGGTTGTCTCTCCTGCTTGTCTGTCTACTATCGCCATACTACGGTCCTGGTTGGAGAAATTACTCAACGAGGCATACCTGGTCTAAGGGTGTAGGCTATTAGGCTACACCTTGATGGTGGGTGAGGCCATGCCTAACTGGTACACCTCCCACAAGCCTCTAGTGGTGTCACTTCCTGCTAATGATGTTTAGACTTTTGTTATCCCTTACCTTTGATTTGATGACATAGTTGGAATTCACAAGTGCATCTCCGTGGACATCTGGACTATGCTGCCTACCATGAAGCTTATCTCCATCATGCTACTTTGAAGGAATTTCCTCGTAAAATTCTATCATCGACCAATAACTCTTAAGTAGAGATATTATTTTGTTTTAGTTTGATTATGTTTTTGATGTCTTTGCTTCCCTTTGTATCCGATTTGGATGAAAAATATGAATTTTATAATAAATGGACAAACAAACTAAATCCTGCATATTCTTATTTGTCCTATAGAAATTATGATGTTTTATGAAAAATAAGATTTGCCCAAAAATATATGCAAGTGGAAAATAGGATTGCATACACTAATCCAAAAATGGATTGCTTATGGAACCAGTAATGTGGGGGACAATCCTGCAAAATTGTTAGATTGGAACTCTCCAATTCTGCATGCCTCTTATTTATGGACAACTCTATCTAATCAACCCACATCTCACAACTATGAGTCGTCGGATAGGCACCTTGATGAATAAGAAAGGAACATGCTCACCTAATGCAATTAATTAAAGTGAAATATTTCATGTGCATTAGTTGATAAAGAAGCAACAAGGACAATTCATGAAAGATGTAAGGAAGGTTCCTAAATAGCTACCTACTCCAAATTTAGTATAAAGTGACCTTCACTCACAAAAGAAAGAGCTTCCTTCTTCATCCATTTCATCTTTTTCCAGGCCTTGGAGTCTTGCGTTCTTTAATATTCTGATCTATAGCAGGAAGATGTTCAAAGAAGAAGCTATGAAGTCAAGCTATAAGAAAGCAATCACATTTGAAGAGAAGAATCATGATAGTGCATTAACGATCCAAAATTTGACTATCTCTTTCTTCTTCTTCCATTTGTGTTGTTTTCTTGCTTTAATCAATGATGTTTCTTAAATCTTTCATGGCAGTCTAGGGATTAACAATAGATCTAAGTAAGTATGTGATGTAGTTTTATTATTTTGTATCTTTTTGTGATTTATTGTGAGTTGATTATTTCACATCGGTTCTAATGCTTCAAAAGCGTAGCTGTCATTTTTATAACAAAGAGATTCGATCTAGCACTAGGCATAGGTAGTTGATTAGATATTTTGATGAAATAGTTTGGAGTTCTTTTAATATATATATATATACTAGAGTCGTAAATATCCATGAAGTGGAGTCATTTGTAATGTATTGTTCTTGCCTTGTTTGCATAGCATGTGAAATGGGGCAAAGGTAGTAGGTTGTAATACGTAGCAGCAGCAGGGTAAAAATCACTTTCGCTTTCTTAGATATCAACTTTAATCATATTGTAATTTTACAGAAGTAACAAAGTTACATTGCTTGTTAACTAAATAAAATTAAACACCCCACATCTATCAATTGGTTGAAATAATTTTATTAATTTGATTTACAGATTATCTTAAATACTATAATAGAAAGTTATTATTTTAGTTTCAAGCCCTTGGAACAATTTTGCTTAGGATAGAACAGATTTATCATTGCTTGTTATTATAATTTTCTACTAATTTCTATTTTTTACCTGCTTTAATTAAGCAATTAATATTCTTTGTGCAAACAGTAAGGCGAAAACACCAAATCCTCATCGGGACAATCTCACTTACCATTCTATTACTTGTCTGAAGCATGCACTTCACGATGCATTAAAATATCACAGAGTTTTGGGGGCGTTGTCGAGGATTTGTTTATTTTTACTTACCGATTGCTTTAAGTGTTTATTGTATTTAGTTAACTAGTATTGTATCTTCTTTGTTTTCAAGTAGGGAATACAAGAGCTTAAAATAAAAGACCTATTGCCTTTTGATCTATAGATAGAAAAGACCGGCAAGAGAGATAGGGGAAGAAAGAAAGTAGGTCATGATGCAAAATCCTAACAACTGTTGTAATTAGGGTTCTACTTGTTTGTTGTCTTGCCTGATTTGGGTCTGTCTTGTGTCAGTTTAGCTTTTAGACCATGAACATTGGGCCTAAATGGCCTTATGAGCATGTTATAGAGGCTAGGTATGCCTAATATACAAATCATAACTTCAGTTATGCTACAACAGAGCATGAGTTATCAACATATATTTGAGGTATACAGGTTCTTGCTTGTGTTAGCTCTATGCTTTAGGGTTAGGTCTAGGCCGTTGTAACGTTTAGTTTCTATTTGTGCTTTTTCACGGTATCTCTTTTGCATCCATCTTAGAGATTTTGTAATACGTGATTGTCCCGTGGGCCCAATTTTATTTGAGTCTTAAACCTTCACCCAATTGAGTTAGGGTTTCGAGGCCTATTAAGCTTTCTTGACTCAATTTGAGTCCATAGAGTCATTGGTAGGCTTCGAGTTAGTTTCGACTTTTGACGACGTCGATCCGAGCTTTCCGACCATGTTTGCATTGTACATACCCTAGGTGGATGCCACTAGGCCTACAAGCTGTCAGACAACCAGATTGCTCCAAGTAAGGAGATCTGGTTTGGCCATGTAAGCCCTAGCTTTCTCCCATTTTTTGGGATTTCTCGTACATTTTTGGGCCAGTTTTACCCTAGCACCACTGCCACTTTGGCTCGACACCGGCGAGACTCCAACCACCATCATTGCGACCATCTCACGGTGGACTATCAACCCAAGCCCAGCTCTGGCGCCAGCGCCGGCACGTTGGTCACTGGAATAGGCAACTTGTTTGCTGGTTTCCTATGCCACTACTGCCTTTTGAGCTATTTTTCGATGCCAACGAGCTCCCTCCAGCTAGTTTGAATACCCAAATAGCTCTCTCTCACCGAGGCCAAGATTTTATGACTAGCCCTAACCCTCATCGTGGCCACGATCACCATCGGTGATGTCGTCATCCCAAATGGAGTTTTCCTCTCATTACGGTCATTTTTCTACCAATGGACAGTAGGACTCTATCGGCCCTCACCACCATCACCACTGCCTCAATGTAACACCCCGATTTTTGTTCACTTAAGAACCGAATTAGAAATATTACGATTGAGTTGAGTCATGTTTAAATTTTTAGTTGGTAAGATTTGATCAATAAAATAGATTGAAACAACCCTCTTGGTGTCATGAAAGTGGAAGACATTATTAACTATGCGTCAAAACACATCGAATATAAATAAAAGTAAGAAAGAAAATAATTTTGTTGAACTCAAGTGTGTGTAGCATTTATCTATCCTCACACTAAAGTCGACCCACGATTACAAGACCTACATCTATAATATGAAAAATTAACTAGTATGAATTGACAAATGGGTATCCATTACCGACCAAAACTTAGAAAACATCAAAATTTGCCTCACACTGGGTAGTAACCAAACATACTTAAACAAGTGTCAGAGCGCATGCACGCCAAATATTTATATTCATACATATAATGCTTACGCCCTCACATCTTCTATATTCGGGTGGCAAAGGAACGGTTAAGTTAGTGTCACAAATTTTGAAAATGTACTACATTACGCAACACCCTTATACACCGTAGTACCTCAAGGTTTAAAGGAGTACTATTGCGGTCCATATCTCCCTACCGGTTACTCACTTATTCGTAAAATTTGTAAAAATATGCCTACTTTATATAATAGGTTTAGGGAAAAGGCTTGTATCTTATATTTCTAGAGCTTTAGTTTAAAAACTAATAAGGGATCTCGCCGTTGTAGTTTTATAAAACATGTGTAGAAAACACGACTAAATGGGCTGACATCAGAGGGATCTGATAAAATGCCGCCGATGTCATGCTACGTCTAAAACACCATTAAACTTGCCACACTGAAAGTCGAGCAAAGATCAAGTAAAAGGATAGTCATATGGACCTATGATCCAAGCTCCAAGCACATTGACACATCTACGACGAACTCGAGCTCTGTAACCTACAATGAAACCCATTGCTAAGTAACATACTATTGTCTCTATATGATGCATGTTCATGGTGTGTGCTCCTATCATCAATACATCCTAATATAGAGAAGAATTCTAACTAACCTATAATTAAACACATGGCACACAAATTGAGATATAATAATAATAAATAATAAATAATAAATAAATAAATATACAGGAAAATACAATCATAGATAATTAGATAATAATAAATGCATGAACGTAAATTATACTCTAATTATAAAATAATAATATAATTATACTATATGAATACACAGGTAAACATGAGTAAATATCATATATACTCGTGTTAGTAAATATATAAATAACTAAATAATTAATAAATACATTAATAATAATTCAATAAATAAATAAATAAATATTATTAATTAATCATGAATAATAATAATATCATACTTATACAATATAAGAATACATAATTAAATACAAACAAATAATAACGAACAAACAAAAAGATAAATAAATAAATTATATATATATATATGTATGTATGTATGTATGTATGTATGTATACACACAATTTAGTAAACATAAGTAAGGCTAATATTAATAAATAAATATATCATTAATAATAATATGTAATCATCTAAAAATGCATTATACTCAATAAATACACGAATAATACAAAATGAATAATAATAAATAAATAAATAAACAAAAAATAAAAAAAAATAATCATAATATCTAAACATGTCAAATCATGTGAATATGCATCTAAACTAATGGAAGGGTTCTCTAATTACCAAAAACGGCCAAAAACGGCTAAAAATGAGGTAAACCGAACCGAACCAAGCTAAACCAGACCAAGTCGAATGGGCTAAACCAACTCAGTTTGGGTTAAGTGGAAAGTGGGTTGGGTTGACTAGGTGGACATGAACGGGACTGATGGACATGGACATGGGCTTGGACTGGCAGACTTGAGCACAGACTGGCGAGCTGGCGGATCTAGACATGACGAGGCGAGACGTTAGCGTAGGCAGTTGGATGCCGAACTCTACACTGGCAAATAGGCCGGAGGGGAGGGGTGTGTGGGAGGGGTGGTGGTGCCCATCTCCGAAAAATGACAACGGCGGTGCTGCTAGGGTTGCTGCCAGTCGGGATCGATAAGGGGTGTCAAGGCGGCGATACTGGTGGGGACGATCAACGAAGTCCGACCACTAGATGGCCTGAAAATCGTTGGAAAGCGACGGTATCACCATTGGGTGCAGCGACATTGCCGGCGGGGATCGCGGCCATAGAGATGATCATGGGTGGTCTTAAAAGATCGACCGTGGCGTGAAGAAGCTATTTGGGCTGACGGTCGGTGGTGTACGACTGGTGACCGGCCGGAAAATGGCCAAAAACAATAAAAAATGCTGCCAGGCAAGTGTGAGTTGCCAGCGGTGATGTCGGCGAGGGGAAGTTGTCAGGGTGAGCGGCTTTGCCGGTGCCAAAAAATGACCCAAAAGGTGGCGGCAGAGATGATGAACAGTGATGAAAAATAGGTCGCCGGCGGTGACTGCGGCAGCGCCGATGGTGACGGTTGGTTTCGACCGATAGCCGGTAGTGAGGTGGTCACGACCGTACTGATCTGATGGTCAGAGGAGGGCCGGGGTCTTGCCAGCAGTGAGCTAAAGTGGTGGCGGCGTAATGGTGGAAGACTCTGAAATCATGGAAAATCTATGGAAAAATAACATGGTGACGCTAGAGTTGACATGGACGCCTCAGATCTTGCCACGTGGCTCAATCTAAATGTCCAACTACTCGTGACCTAGTGGGGCCCACCCATGGGTATATGCAATATACATATGGATGGAAAGCTCAGATCAAGACCGTCAAAAGTCAAAATTGACTCGAATCCTAAAAGTGAATCTATAGGTAGGAATCAAAGCAAGTAAGCTAAATTGGCTGCAAACCCTGAATCTAATTGGGCGAAAAAAATCTACGACTCAATCAAGTTGGCCCACAGGGGCAAGTTGGTAGTCTGAAATCCCTAAGCTGCATGCAAATGAGATACCCTAAAAATCCCAAACATATACTAAATGCTACAATGGCCTATATCTAGACATGAAACCATGGCTAATTTATAAAATAAATCATTTGTATACCTCGTGTATATACTGATAAATCGTGCTCTACTGTATCATAACTGAAACTATCATCTGCATGTCGGGCATACTTAGCCTCCATAACATGCTCATACAACCATCTAGGCCCCATATTCATGATCTAAAAATTGATTTGACTCAAGCTCCCTCGAACTGACTCGAGACTTACCTGTATTGAACAAACTATAAGCGGGTAAAACCCTAACCTGAAGCTGGGTTTTATAACGTCTCCTCCTTATAAAAATTTTGTCCTCGGAGTTTCTCACATGGATAGTTATACATTGGTTTTTCCTTCCTCTTGGAAATTAGATTCCACTTGCTAGTTTGTATTAGTTATTTTTTGGATCAGTGACACTCATTGTGGACGATTTTCCTATTATATATGAAGGTCTTGTGTTCCTATGTGTTGGGTCAACTTTGGTGAAAGAACAGATAGTTTCTACACACACTTGCGTTCATCACACCGTTGTTTTCTTACATTCTTTTGTTTGTGTTCGACGCGTGTTCATGTATATTTATTCATTTTATTATGATGTATGCTCTAACCAGTTTTATATGAGTAGATCATACATGATATTAGGTTTCTCAATGAGACACTCAGTTTTCAATGTCATCATTTTCTTTAATGTATTTATTCCCGTTTTTTATCTAATTATATTTTGTCTATTGTCGCATGTTGAGTGTTTTCATGCCATGTCATTGCATGTAGTTTCTTATTAGGTTCTTGCACACATCACAATTATAATTAATCACTGTTGGGATAATAACCTTAGTTCTATTGAGTGTTGACTATGCATTTAGTGGTGTTTTCTATCTCAAGTTGCCAAGGGGTTTCTTCGGTCCATTTCTCATTTGAGTTTTTCAGATTAATCGATTTAGACGTGACTCGACTCAAACGTAATGGTTCTGATCCAGTTCTTAGGTGAACTAGATTTGGGGTATTACAAGTGTGGTGGGCAAGTGCCCCAAAATCAACCTGAAATCAACAATGCAAAAAATAGATCATTGACAGAACTTGCAGTACCACAACTGGAGGGTTTCAACTTTGGTATTGTGAGGCCATAAGTAAAGCCTGTGATGTTCCAAATTCTAGAATTTATAGTTCAATTCAATGGACTGCCAAGTGGGATCCGCATATGCACTTACTGAATTTTGTGGTAATCTGTGATTCATATAACCAACATCAGGTTTCTGAATGTAAAACCCGTGACTCGAGTCAGGGTTTTACGTTACCGAACCAGTCGGTTCGACCGTTGGTTCGAGTCGAGTCAGTTTCATGAACCGCGTAGCTGAGTCGAGGCCAGCCGTGAGTTATGAGCGATGAGAGTCAGGTGTACCTGAATATATGATGATAACGTCGAGAAGATGGTGAGAAATGAGTTATCAGAATATATGAAAGTATGCAGTATTTTTTTTCTTTTTATATGTTTGATCGTAGAAATAGTTTTAGGCCGAATAACGCGTTAGGATGCGTTGGATTATATTCGGGTGGGTTATTAGTTATAGAGCATGTCATTTGGATGTTGTTGTGTTTGTTTTATTTTATGGAATTTTTCCATATTTTTCTAGATTTTTTTAGAATTTATTACGAACTAGTTATTATTTTGACTCGAGTAGGAATCGAGTCAATACTTAATTACGAAACTGCCACTGGAGTATATTTTCTCCATTCCCGACACTTCCCCCTTCCAAAACCCTAGCCGCCACCGCCCCTCGTGCTTCGTCGCCGCCGCCGCCACCGCTGACGTCGTACAGCCGCCGATCAACGCCGCCCCGCCCCGCCGTGCAGTCGCCGTGCCGCCACGACCCACCCCGGCCACCGTCTTGCCGCCACGACGCCGGAATCGCCCCACAAGCCGCGACACGCTCCCTCGTCGATTCGCCGCCGTCCGGGCCGCTCCGCCGCCACTGTGACCCCGACGACCACCCTCTCGCCGTCGCCGACGTTTCCCCCATCATCCCGACCGCCGTCGAGGCCGGCCGCAGCCCCGATCGGAGCACGCCGCCGCCGCCACCCATTTTCGACGCCGCCGCCGACGGCCATCGCCGCCCCGGCTGCTTTGTTTGACACCACCATTGGACCAAGCTCGTCGAGCTGGTGCCGATAGACCCCCTGATTGCCCCGTCCCGAATCATTGCCGGAAAACCGTCGGAATCCGCCGGAAAACTGCCGACACTCGCCGGAAAACCGCCGGAACCGCTGGAAAATTGGATTCGTGGGAAATTCGCCGGATCATCCGCCGAACGCACCCGGTCCAATCTGATCGGACTTCGGACGCCGCTAGGTGTCAAATTCGAGTTTCGAGCCACGAAACGGAAACCCTAGCCGTCGCCGATTTTTGACGACGCGAGGTATAATTTATTTTAATTTAATTATTTAAAAGTATTGATTATTAGAATTGCATGCTAGGATTGGTGAATTGTGTGTTATAATAATATATATAATGTAGATTTGATTAAGGATAGAAATATGAAATTTGTTTGGTTGAGTGGTGTTAAAAATGGAGGCTAAGAAACTAATTAGGGTAACTAGGTAATGATCTTGATCTAATGCAAACTAGCCTAAGTAGACTTGCTAGAATTGATATAGGTTGATGTGTGTTGATTGATGCGTGATTGTGTTGATTGTGTGTGCATGCTATAGGATGTGTGATTCATCATGCGGGCATTAGTTTTTAGCTTGATTGTGTAGGTACAGTGTAGGAGCTCGCCGCCTAGGCGCGTGGACCCGTTTGGAGCTTCTACCAGGTCCGTTTAGGACTCGTTCTCTGTTTTACGCTATTCTATTGTGTATTTGATTTATTACATGCAGGACGTGTTAAGTGGCGTTTTATCGGATCCCACTTAACTCGGGCCATTTAGCCAACAATTTTTCGGATTAATAACCCTCGAGGATGAGATCCCTCGAGTTTGTTTTCGAACTTCAGATCCAGCTCACGTTGCCTTCGGGCCTATTGTATAAATCCCAACCCAGACCTATATATATGTATAGTTTTCGCATTTTTGTGAGAGATTGAATGAGGGAAATCCGACTACCGTGCTACGCGAGCGGGCACGTGTGTGTCGATAGTGGGCTCTGGAATGGTGTGCGGGCCGTTTCATTCCCGAGGGATCCTGACAACTCCACCTTTGAGTTCCTCAAACCCGGAGAAGTGTGGAGGTTCACGGGTACTGCATTGCAGCGCATGTCTAGACTTGTGGTTTCAAAGGGTACTGAAGGCGACTGCCTGAGAGTACTCGGCCTTCGTGCTCAAGGCCAGGAGTAATATGGAAGGTGCAGAGGGCAGAAAGGAATGAGATTTGATGCGAGAAGCGATAGAGAAATGGCCAAGGTATGAGAATGTGAAAGATAGGGGGACGCTGTCGACCCGAGGGCGACGGCTCCCGTATGTGCCCTGATGAGAGTTCTTGAGGAAGTATATGGTTTTCATTCAACAGGAGAGTTTGCTCTCCTGTGCCAGATTGATATTAGTTATTTTCCGGGCCGGTAACACTCGTTACTGACGGTTTTCTATATATATGTAGGTGAGAAATGCGAGGGATGAAAGCTGTCGGGACTGCGGAGGAGCAGCACGGAACCGCGCACACATGTACCTGCCACGTGTAATCTATAATGACGGTGTGTTATTACTACGTGAATGATAATTTTGATGTGTTTGTTTAGATAAATTGCTTGATATGAAATGAATGGATAAATGTGAATGAGTAGTGAGTTTGGAGTTCAGGCTCGGTTCAATTGAAACGAAAGAGATAATGATGAATGCTACGGTAGATTATCATGTTTTATCGTATTTTGATAAAATATTTATATACCCTTGTTGTAGATAATTTTTAATTAAAAATTTCTTGCCGTTGCATGGTTTTGTTTTGCTTGCACATCATAGCATGCATGTAGGACTACGTTAGAACCCACGCATCCCATCCATGCATTTCATGTTTGCATCTCCATCTTGAGACACCGAGGGCAGATCCGGGTCGGCTTAACCGAACCCAGTAGATTAGCGAACGGTTCGGTCGCCGGTGACATTTCTGGGTCGGTTCACGGGTGAGCCGAAACGGGTGTTACACTGAAGATGCAATCAGGCTATGGTTGTTCCCATTGTCCCTTAATAGAGTTGTTGAGCTTTAGCTCAATTATTGGCACCGAATTCAATCACCACTTGGGAGGAGATAGTAAGGAAGTCCATTCTAAAATATTTTCCACCTTCTAGAATGTTACAATTCAGGAATGAGATCACATCTTTTATTCAAATGGAGAATGAGTCTTTTAATGACACATGAGAGAGATATATGGACTTGTTGAGAAAGTGTCCCTAATGGTATTCAACCTAGGATGCAAATTTAAACTTTCTACAATTGGTTAATGAGTGAAACCAAATCCATTGTTGATGCAACCGTTGGAGGTTCCATCATGACCATGACTTTCAAAGAGGCCTATGAACTAATAGGAGAAGCTGACTTCTAATCATCATCAAATGGTGTGTGAGAGAACTGCAAGGAAGCACATACCTGAAATTCTCCAAATGGATGCTTTCACTACCCTATCTACCCAACTTTTAGCATTGAGCAAACATGTGCAAAGTCTTGAAGTTCAGTCTTAGGCAAGTGCATAGTTTGGACACGACATGTGTTGGGAATGGTGTGGTGATTCTCATTCTATAGATCAGTGCCCCATGCAAGCAAAATTAGTCAACTATTATGGAAACCTCAACTAGAATCAAAATAATCTACTTTCCAATACTTACAACCCTGGTTCGAGGAATCATCTAAATTTTGGGTGGGACAATAACCAATTTGTAGGGCCAACGCCTCAAGCACCATGTCAATTCCAAGCCCACTCACAGAATATATTATAGTAGCCTGTTGAGAAGAAATTATCAATGAAAGAAATATTCATGCAGTTCATGGAAAGTCAGCAACAACATATTCAAACTCAACAGTAGTTCATGCAGACTCAACCACAGCAAATGCAGAGTCAACAAGCTTCTATGTGGAATTTGGAAAATGAAATTAGGCTGTTGGTTAGTGCACTAAACAACAGACCTCCTGGAAGACTCCCAAGTGACACTCAAGTACCTAGACATGAAGATGCAAAGGAATGTAAATCAGTAGAGTTGAGGAGTGGAAAAGAGTTACCTGATCCCTACAAAGTTCCTGAAGCACATGGAAAGAAACAAGTTGGAAGTTCGAGCATGGAAAAAGAAAATGAAGATGGATGGGTAGAGGTTCAAAAACTAGTTCCTCAACCTGCTCCACCAAGTATGTTCCAAAACTCCATACCCTCAAAGACAACAAAAGAGAAAACAAGGCAAAAAGTTTCAAGAAATTCTGAACATTTTTAGAAACCTGTCTGTTAACATTCTTTTTGTCGAAGAATTGGAGTAAATGCTCAGCTAGAAGAGTTTGAAATAGTAGAATGAAATGAGGAGTGCATCGTAGTGTTATAGACAAAACTTCCCCCTAAGCTAAAAGATCCCCTTGTTGTTTTATTATCCCATCTTCTAAAGGATTCAATTTTTCAAGCAAAGTCATTTGCAATTAGGGTGCTGGTATAAACTTTATGTCGTATTCTTTATACAAGAGATTAGGTTTGAGAGAAGTAAAGCCAACCACTATAAAATTGTAGGTGGTAGATAGATCATGCATAATTCCAAGGGTTAATATTGAGAATGTGTTGGTCAAAGTTAATAAGTTTTTTTATCGACGGATTTTGTAATTTTAGATATGGAGGAAGTTAAGGATATTCTAATCATCATGGGTAGACCATTTCTTGCAACTGGTCAAACTATAGTTGATGTAGTCATTGGAGAGTTGATCATGAGGGTAATTTGTGGTGATTAAAGTTTTTGAACCAAGTGACTAGTTAGATAATATCATTGCATGCTTTGAAGATGAGCAACGTGAGGATTCAAAGTGTGGGGGTTGTTTTGCTCTTATGATGGTGAGGAGAAGGAAGAAAAGACAAAAATCTAGAATGAAAAGCTTCCGCCAATGACAAATCCCATGCTCATGCCCATGCCATCCCCACCACCCTTCAAATTGTCTTGAGTTGCCTTGTTCTAATGATTCCTCTCTGAATCCGTTAGCACCTCTTGAGTTGATTGAAGGGAGGAGGTACAAGGTGAACCGCAAGCAGATGCATGACCAGTGATCTATGAGTGTCTTGTTCGAGATGTAAAACAAAGCGCTTAGCTAGACGCAACCCAAGTATATAAAAAGAAAATATTTTCTTTATGTTTGTTTGTTTTCTTTTAGGTTGATAACAACATATGGAAACTGAAAAATAAAGCTGGACTTCCACCCTGCACCTATTTTGAGGGAGTGTTCTTAACCTATACTTTCTTGTCTTATCTAAAAGCATTGAGGACACTCCTCATTTCAAATTTGGGGGTGGGGGGGGGGGGAGAAGGGAATATGGTTTGCTAAGACTTGATTTTTTGATTGTTGTTATGTTATGCTATGTTTGTTAGTCCCTTCTATTTTTATTAGTATAAGCTAATTTTGGTAATTATCTTTAGAAGGTCGATGATAGTGAAGTTAACTAATCGTATTCAGTTTGAAGCCTTAGTTGACAGTAATTCAAGAACTTGTTTGATTGTGCTCTTTAGCTGTAAGTCCTATTCTCATGTGATTCAAGTATTGATCCTCAAAGCATTGATTTTAGTTATATTTAGAGAAGTTTGAGCTTTATTGAATGGATGAAGATGAAGTGGGTTAGAATTCTATCATAAGTTCTTGAGGCGAAATAAAGAATTCTCGGTAGTCAAGAAATGATTTGCATGAGTTTTATTTACCGAAACCTAAGTAACTATCCTAATTATATGACTTGTTTTTAGCTAATTTTCACCTTTCATTGACTTCTAATTTTGTACCCTTTATAAATTTAAAGCTCTAGCTTGATTATGTTTATCCTTATTTTTTATTTTCCCACACCTAGTGTTATTAAGGTTGAGTCCTTCTCAGTTAGTTATTAACTCATATGTTTAAAGAAAGGAGTATGTAGGGGTGTTGGGATGATGTTTGGAATATAAGAAAATGAGAGTTGATTATTTTTTCGAAAAAAACGTTTTATAATGAAAATTTTTTATGAAAGTTTGAAAATAAATATTAGTTGAGAATGTAGTGATGATGGTGTATTTTTAAGTTGGGATGTCAATATTGGTGGAAAATAGAGGAAGATAAGTGTTTATATTTTTTGAGTTTATAGCTGTTGAGAAATATTTGATATTAATGACACATTTGTTTGACATCTTCTTATGCTATTTCTGAGCCCTAACTTGTCCCCATTATAGCCTAATAAATCTCAATAATCTTGACTCCTTTAAACTTTAGATTAGTGGAGAGAAGACCTATGATAGAACATATGATGATGTGATCCTGAGTGTATTTAGCAAGATTTTAGGTGATCTATGTACTATTGAATGACAAGCTTGTGAGGGACAACAATTATTTCAAGAATTTGATTTATGGTTTTATAATGGAGTTGAATTCTGCTCTTGAGTTTCTTGATTGTTAAAGCTGATTTTAAAGTATGATTGATTAATTTCTATGAGGACATTGTTCCGAATATGAATTAAAAATAAATATATTTGAAGAATAAGTGTTGTGAAGTTTAGTATTTTTGCTAGGGACTAGCAAATATTCAAAGTTTGGGGGATTGATAACTCTTAGTTATTATTTTGTAATAGTTTGATTATGTTTTTAAGGCCGACCCTTGCTCCATTTTTGTATCTGATTTGGATGATAAACAAGAATTCTATAAGAAATGGACAAAGCAACCAAATCCTTCATATTCTGATTTATTCTGTAGTAATTATGATACTTTCTGCAAAACAAGATTTGCCTAATCACACATGCAAGTTGAGGACAAGATTGAAAACATTAATCCTAAGATGGACTACTTGTAGAAGCTGCCAAGTGGGGGACATTCCTCCAAAGCTAGCAACCTGCAACTCAGCAATTTTGCACTTGCTTTTGATTTGTGGACAACTATACCTAATCAACCCAATCCTACAAATATGAGCTGTCAGATGAGTACCTTGATGAATAAGAAAAGAACATACTTACCTAATGCAATTGATTAAAGTAGAACATCTCATGTGCATTAGTTGATAAGGAAGCAACAAGGAAACTTCATGGAAGATGGAAGGAAGGTTCCTAAATAGCTACCTACTCTAACTTTGTGATAAAGTGGCATTCACTCACAAAAGAAAGAGCTCTCTTCTTCACCCATTTCATCTTATTCCAGACCTTGGAGTCTTGAGTTCTTCAATGTTCTAATCTTTAGGAGGGTGATGTTCCAAAAGTTTGAGAAGAAGCTATGAAGTCAAGCTACAATGAAGCAAACACACTTGGACAGAAGAATCATGCTAGGGCATCAATAATCCAAATTTGTACGGTCTCTTTCAACTTCTTTTACTTGAGTTATTTTCTTGTTGTAATTAATGATGTTTCCTAAATCTTTCATGGGATAATTTGTATTGATTTGGATAAATAATGGTTCTTAGTTAGTATCTGATGTAGCTTTGTATTTTTTATCTCTTTGTGATTGATTGTGAGTTGATTATTTCATATCGAATTTTAATACTTGAAAAATATAGCTAACTTTTTTATACAATAAAGAGATTTGATCTAGCACTAGATAGAGATAGATTAATGATACATTTGAATGAAATAGTTTGTGATTCTTTTAGTAGAGATACATGAGTCATAAATAACCATGTAAGGGAGTCGGTCATCATGTATTGTTTTTGTCATGTTTACACATACATGTGGAATGGGGCAAGGGTAGTAGGTTGTAATACGTAGTGACAACCTGTTATAATTATCTTTATTTTGTTAGATATCAACTTTAATCATATTGTAATTTGATAGAATTAACAATTTGCACTGCTTGTAAACTAAGTGAAATTAAACATCTCAGATCAATCATTTGATTGAAAAAAATTTATTTGTTTAATCCAAAGAATATCTTAAATTGTATAGTAGATAGTTGTTGTTTTCAGTTTCAAGGCATTGCCTTGATTTTCAGTGAGGATAGAACAGATGTATCGGTGCTTGTCATTATAGTTTTTGGCTTTTGTTTTTCTACTTTAATTAAGTAGTTATTATACTTTGTGCAAACATTAATGCAAAACACCAAATCCTCACGGGAACGATCTCACTTACCACTCTATTAGTTGTCTGACCCATGTACTTGCATGAAACATTAAAATAACACAACATCCACATATGAACTATATTGTAAATTCATTATCATAGAGTTTTAAGTCGTTGTACGTTCTTTCCAATTAAATTTTGCTATTTAACTATTGCTATAGTAGTCTCTGGCAAATTGCCAAATTAATATTCCAAATTCCATTAAATGCAGTGACTTGAGTTGAACCTCTAAAAATACTATTTACTCGAAGATATTACTTCCTTTTATGTAGCTACTCTGTTTTCCTCCATGTCATCATCAGTTTTATAAGAAGCTATCACATGGATTTATCACTCTTTTCACGTGATTTTCTTTATCACAAAATCAAGTCCCATGACAATAAGTCAAAAAATAACTCTAATTCTCTTGCATACGAATAATAAAATTAAAAAATTAAATTTGCAATGCTTACTCTAACACACCAGTTAATATACAAGTTCCAAAATTTAATGGTGTCCAAAAACCTAGGGGCCCGCCCCCACGTTGGGGTCTGTGTCCATATATAAAACTGCAATTCGAGTACTGTGAGAGCCCATTATTGATGATTTGAAATATTTGGCACAAAACACATTTCTATTACAAATAGGAGATTTTGTGATAATTTTCAACAAAATTACCCCTCCCCTTTAAAAAATTGCCCGCCACTACTAGGAATGCATCGGCGCAGCACTAGCTTAGCCAGGGGCCTGCCAAATTTTGGTCAAGGTGGTAACGCCTTGACAGGTTCTAGGAGGGGCATGCCAGTCATGGTCATCGGCCATCGCAGGAAGGTATATATTTTTTATTTAAAAGTTTTTTAAATTTAAAAATTATAATTTCCAATAAATTAAATATATTTTGAAAATATATTTTTAAATATAAATATATTATATAAAATTTGAAAATATTTTAATTTTAATTTTATAAATTATTTTATTTTATTTACAAGATATTATACATTTAAAAAAATATAAAATATAAAATATATAATCAAGTTTTGTGTAATATTTTTTTAAAATATTAAAGTTTAAAGATTTGAACAACTTATTAAAATAAATAAATATTTTAACAACATATTTAAATAAGTTCTAAAAAAATAGCAACATATGACAAATAATTTGCAAAAAAACTGGCATATATATTGGTGTAATTAATGTAAAATTTTTTATAAATAAAATAATAAAATATATTACATAAAAATATTAAATATATAATTTTAGTTTTTTAATATATTACATTATTTTATTTATAAAAAATTCGTTAAGGAAATATATATATATACATATGTTATTATTTTTTTAGAGATTATTTGTCGCATGTTGCTATTTTTATTAACTTACTCAAATATGATATTAGTAATATTTAAATCAGTAATTTAATATTTAATATTAAATATTTAAAAGTATAATATATAAAAAACTAAAATTAAATATTTCATAGTTTGCACTTTTCAATGTAAATTATTTTATAAGTAAAATAATAAATATATTTCATAAAAATTAAAATATTTTTAAATTTATAAAATATATTTTTATTATTATATATTTAATTTTTTTATTTTCAAAATATAATTTATTTCTTAAAAATTATAATTTTTAAATAAAAAAAATATTTTTTAAATGAAAAATATATGGCCGCCAACAATGGCCATGGGCTGTAGTTGGGGCTGCTCTATAGTATGAGATTGAGTCGGGCGACGTCCCTGTGGCTAGATTTGATCGGGGCTATGGCAACCATCTCCGACCAAATGTGGCTAGGCCTAGCCACACCGGCTTAGTCTGGCCTCAACACGGCCTCCCCGACGTGTCACCAATAGTGGCCGGAGACTTTTTTTTTTAAGGGGAGTAGGAGGGGTAATTTTGTTAAAAAATATCCCAATATGCCACATGTGTAATTGAAATGCATTTTGTCTCTAATAAGTCAACTCATTAACTTTTGGTCTCCGATATTAAAAATCTCCATCTGTGATGGAGGTAGTACCATACACGATTTTGGGCCAGTTTACCACTCGCTTGGACAATCGAGTTATGAAGGGACCAGACAGTACTCGCATCGCAATTCCACATCTAAATTGTGACCCCCTTCGCGGTGGTCGTACTAGTACGGGGGAGGGGTGGTGCACATGTGGAGCATAGCAGGAGTTGTTCCACAACCAAAAGCTACGTGAAGAGGACACATAAGGATGAGATTAAAGGAAGCAGTTGGCAAATGAAGGGCCAATCCATGCTAAGGGAAGTTAGAAGACTAATATGCTCCACGACAGAATTAGACCATACAACAGCTACAAGAGATAGACAACAACTTAAGAATGGACAAATTTGCATTAGTACAGAATGGCCTAGCACAGTGGCTCAGCATTCATTGAGACATTAGTGATAGTGTGTTGCACAACTGTTACGAGTGTTCAGTTGCGCCACCGAATCTATTGAGCCAAGGAGGAAACAACCTCACACCTTGGATGAAAACCGGCTTCTCTTCTAATGCTCTAGCCAAGAAACTCTTGTTGTGAAAATCGGGTAATTTTCACCAAAGATAACTAGTTCACTTTGAGAACTATTACCTAGATGACTAGCGTGAAAACTATTGTACTAAAAATCACCCCAAGATAAAATTCCTAGGAAAGTGTGGTGGGACACACGGTCCACTTAAAAACCAACTCCTAGACAGAATTTTATCAAGTAATTTAAATAGCACAATAATTAACAACAACTATACCTGACAATAACTATTAAATAGACATAAAAGGAACAAAAAGAACACCGGAATTTAACGAGGCTTACGTCCTCGGACACTACAAAAATAATATTTCAATAATCAAAGAAATATTACAAAAGAGAGAAAGAAACAATTTACCAATAGAAGAAGGATGGCAATTTTGGGATGTCTAGAACCAAAGGGGAGGAGCCTTATTTATAGGGAGAGGACTCCTCCCAAACCCACAAAACTTTAGATGTGGGACTTGATTTTGGCATACAACAATTCTCCACCTTGACAAAATCCCATACAATTCTCTCACAAATCCAACTTTCAGTAGTGTCTGCAAACTCCATCTTTCAATTTGTAACAATATTGACCAAGTCTAAACAATGTTTAAACTTGGCCGCAGTTACTACTTTTGTCAGCATATCAGCAGGGTTCTCAGTGGTCGGAATCTTCTGGATTATGACTCCACCTTCTTCTAGAATCTCTCGTACAAAATGATATCGAACATCGATGTGCTTCGTCCTTGCATGGTAAACCTGATTCTTTGCTAAATGAATAGCACTCTAACTGTCACAATGCACTTTGATGTGCTTTTGTTCCATTCCCAGTTCACCGAGCAACCCTTGAAGCCAAATTGCCTCCTTTACAGCCTCTGTAATTGCCATATACTCTGCCTCTGTAGTAGACAAAGCCACTGTTGACTGTAAGGTGGACTTCCAACTGACTGGTGCTTTTGCAAAAGTAAACACATAACCAGTAGTTGATCGTCGCTTGTCCAAATCACCAGCGTAGTCAGAGTCACAATACCCAATTACATACTGACCATCCTTATCATCCTGCTGAAATACTAATCCAACATCTAAGGTATCTAGAATATACCGTAGAATCCATTTCACAGCTTGCCAATGCTCCTTTCCAGGATCATGCATATACCTGCTCACAACCCCAACTGCCTGTGAAATATCGGGCCTTGAACAAACCATTGCATACATCAAGCTACCAATAGCACTTGCATACGGTACTTTTGCCATGTATTCCCGTTCTGCATCATTCTTTGGTGACATGGAAGCACTAAGCTTGAAATGAGGAGCAAGTGGTGTACTAACTAGTTTTGACTTCTCATTTATGCCAAAACGTTTTAGTACCTTCCTCAGATATTCTTTCTGAGACAAACAAAGCCTCCCCAATTTCCTGTCTCTGGATATCTCCATGCCGAGAATCTTCTTTGCTTCACCAAGATCCTTCATCTCAAACTCCCTATTCAATTGAGTCTTTAACTTCTCTATTTCTGTCTGACTCTTGGAAGCTATCAGCATATCATCAACATAAAGAAGAAGATATATATAGGATCCATCTTGTAGCTTGCGCAAGTACACACAGTGATCATATTTGCTCCTTGAGTACTTCTGCCCTATCATGAACTTGTCAAATCGCTTGTACCACTGCCTCAGAGATTGCTTCAATCCATATAGCGATTTGTCCAATTTGCACACCATCTTTTCTTTTCCATCAACTTTGAATCCATCTGGCTGAGACATATAGATTTCCTCTTCCAAGTCTCCATGTAAAAATGCAGTTTTTACATCCATCTGAACTAGTTCCAAATCCAATTGTGCCACCAAAGCCAATAAAATTCTGATGGAGGAATGCTTTACAACTGGAGAAAATACTTCATTATAATCAACTCCCTCCTTTTGAGCGTAGCCTTTAGCCACCAATCTTGCTTTGTAGCGAACATTATCCTTGTCAGGAAATCCATCTTTCTTTGCATATACCCATTTGCACCCAATTGCCTTCTTTCCCTTCGGAAGACTAGCTAGTTTCCATGTCTGATTCTTTTGAAGGGACTGCATTTCTTCCTTCATGGCAATCCTCCACTTTTCTTGTTCTGAACTTTGAACTGCTTCATTATAAGTGGCAGGAACATCATCAGTTGCAATTGGTGCTGTAGAAGAGACCATATCAGCATAGCAGGCAGGTTGTCTAATGGTTCTCTTTCCCTTCCTTTGTGCAATTGATTCATGTTGATGTGGAGGTTCTTGGGTCTGAACCTCTTCTTCATTTGACTCTTCTTCTACCACAGGAGAGTCATCATCAATTTCTGCATCTGCTGGGACCATTCTGTTGCCATCAATCTCCACCTGTTTGGGAGTACCATCTGTTTGCTTCATATTTTCAGAAGTTACCTTTCTCAACATGGTAGATTCATCAAAGGTAACATCCCTGCTGAAGATTACTTTCTTTGTTTCTGGACACCAAAGACGATAGCCTTTCACACCAGAGGTGATCCCCATAAATATTGCCTTCTTTGCTCTTGGATCCAGCTTTGACTCCTTAACATGGTAATATGCAGTGGAACCAAACACATGTAAGGAATTATAATCTGTAGCAGGCTTTCCAGACCATTTCTCCAATGGAGTTTTACCACCAATAGCAGTAGATGGTAAACGATTAATAAGGTGACAAGCATATACCAAAGCCTCGGCCCAAAATTCTTTGCCCAACCCAGCATTGGACAACATACACTGAACTTTCTCCAGCAAAGTTCGATTCATTCGCTCTGCCACCCCATTCTGTTGTGGTGTATTTCTGATAGTGAAGTGTCTGACAATACCTTCATCTTCACAGACCTTTTGAAATGGATCATTTTTTAATTCTCCACCATTGTCTGTACGAAGACGTTTGACTCTTCTGCCTGTTTGAGTCTCCACCATCTTTTTCCATTGCAGGAAAATTCCCAATACTTCATCCTTCGTCTTCATCGTATATACCCAAACTCTCCGAGAAAAATCATCAACAAGGGAAACATAATAGTGTTTACCTCCCAATGAAGTTGTCTTGGAAGGCCCCCACACATCTGAGTGAACATAATCCAAAATACCCTCAATATCATGGATTGTTGTTCCAAATTTCACCCTTGTTTTCTTCCCTTTGATACAGTGCTCGCAAAAATCTATTTTGCAAGCCCGAGCTCCTTTTAATAATCCTTGATCTATCAATAGTTTCAAAGATTTTTCTCCAGCATGCCCCAAGCGCATATGCCATAACCTGGTTGCTTCTGACTCCTGATCATCAGTAGGAGTTGCTATCGCTGCTGCTTCCCCAACAGTTGTACTACCCATAAAGTAATACACATTGTTTCTTCTTCGAATCCCCTTCATTATCACAAGTGTACCAGAGATGATCCTCATTATCCCATCTTTCGCCCTTACTTCAAAACCTTTTGACTCTAAGGTTCCCATAGAGATGAGATTCTTCATCAAATCTGGCACATAATGAACACCAGTTAAGATTCTGGTTGATCCATCATGATTCCTCAAGTGAATTGAACCAACTCCATATGTGACAAGAGGGGCATTATTTGCTGTGTAGACAATTCCACCCTTTAGTTCTTTAAAATCAAAGAACCATTCTCGATTGGGCATCATATGATGGCTACAAGCAAAATCTAGCAACCATGCACTAGAATTGCTAGTTGATGTAGCAATTGAAAGGTCTGAGTCTGCATCATCACACTCAGCAACATTTGCAGCAGCTTTTTCCTTCTCAGGTTTGCCTTTATTTTTCAGCTTGGGGCAATCTTTCTTCCAATGCCCTTTTTCTCGACAAAAGGCACATTCATCTTTACTTGGTTTGGACTTTGACTTCGACCTTCCCCTTCTTCCTTTGTTCTGACTCTGCGACCGGCCTCTATCCACAATAAGAGCTTCTGCTTCTACACTTGTATTTTCTTGCTTTTCTTTCTTTCTTAATTCATACCTATACAAGGCAGCAGTTACTTCACTAAGAGACACAACAGCCTTCCCATAAAGTAGAGTAGTTTCAAGAAACTCAAATTCATGAGGAAGTGATCCCAACCACATCAGAGCCAGATCTTCATCTTCAAAAGTCACGTCCACATTCACCAGATCAGTTACTAGCTGATTGAAGCTAGTAATATGATCATTCAGAGAGGTACCAGGAATATAATTGAAGCGGAACAATCTTTTTTTCATATAGAGCTTGTTCTGACTACTTTTCTTCAAACATTTCTCCTCCAGTGCCTTCTACAATTTACTTGCAGAAGTTTCTTTAGAAAATGCATACCTCTGCTCTCTAGAAAGACAAGTTCGAATGGTACCACATGCCAATCTATTTATTGTCTTCCATTCTTTCTCCTCAACATCATCTGGTTTCTCTTCTTCAATGGCAATGTCTAGACCCTGTTGAAAGAGGGCATCCAGAACCTCACTTTGCCACATGCCGAAATGACCGGTACCATCAAAAATCTCCACTGCAAATCTTGCATTTGTCACAGTAGTTCTTGCCAAAATTGAAGATGAAGCTGTGACCTTTGATGTGGATTATTTTGTGTTGTCTGCCATTTCTACTACAAAGTCTATTTAATAGCTGTCAATGCGGAATACCAACTAGCCCAAGGAAATTTTTTCTGATGTGGAAGATCAGCGTAAGCCGCAACCATAGAGCATACTAAAATAAACCAAGAGCTCAAAATGCCAACTGGCCCAAGGAAACTTTTTCTGATGTGGAAGATTAACGTAAGCCACAACCACAGAGCATACTAAAATAAACCTTGCTCTTGATACCAATTGTTGTGAAAACTAGGTAATTTTCACCAAAGATAACTAGTTCACTTTAAGAACTATTACCTAGATGACTAGCGTGAAAACTATTGTACTAAAAATCACCCCAAGATAAAATTCCCAGGAAAGTGTGGTGGGACACACGGTCCGCTTAAAAACCAACTCCTAGACAGAATTTTATCAAGTAATTTAAATAGCACAATAATTAACAACAACTATACCCGACAATAGCTATTAAATAGACATAAAAGGAACAAAAAGAACACCAAAATTTAACGAGGCTTACGTCCTCAGACACTACAAAAATAATATTTCAATAATCAAAGAAATATTACAAAAGAGAAAAGAAACAATTTACCAATAGAAGAAGGATGGCAATTTTGGGATGTCTAGAACCAAAGGGGAGGAGCCTTATTTATAGGGAGAGGACTCCTCCCAAACCCACAAAACTTTAGATGTGAGACTTGATTTTGGCATACAACAACTCCCTACCTTCCACCCTAAAGTTACACCAAGCTACTCTTACCCTTGCCCAAGCCAAGAAGCCAACAACTTCTTATCCAATTCAAGTTTTTAGCCAAGACGTCTACCACCTTCAACTCCATAGATGTAGCATCAAGCTAATACCTCTCACCAATACCTAGGTCTTTATGCTCTCGCATACTCTTAACACACTAGGAGTTTATAAGAAGTAGCTCAACACATGATCATTCACTTCACTAAGCCTTTAGCATACTTGCCTTAGGCCAGGGGGATGGGGATGAGGGGCATGGCGAGGGGCAAGAAGGGCGTGGTGGGGTTAATTTATAGCAGTTGAATTCTATCCAACGGCTGTAAAAAACTCAAGCACAGCCAACATGTAAATACAACACTCTTAGACATGAAAATGTAAGCACAAAGAGGTTTAAATGTCATATGATATTTCAATCAATGCTTCATGCTTAAAACCTTGCACGAGTTGTCCAAAAATACTCCCCAATAGCTCCCTATTTATAAACAAGAACCTCTTAGGAATGAAAACTAGTTGTTATGCCTTTCAAATCCCAAGTTTGTTTTTTATGACTAATTTTGGTGCACCTTTAGCTACCCTTTGGCTATAAACAACTGACCGAAGACTTATGAAGTCTGGCTTTTAGCTTCACTTTGGAAGCTCATATCTTGGTTTGTAGAACTACAAATTGGGTGATTCTGTTTTATGAAGAAACTTAAGAATGCCCTCTATGGCCCCTCCAAATTTAATCTCAAAATGCTAAGATATGATTTTTGCAAGTTGGGATGTTGCTATTACTTTTATCTGGAAAATATGATCACCGGCCGAACGACTGACCCAAGGTTTGCTGAACTCTCTCTTAAACACTTAAGTTGCCGAAATTCTACCAAAGTAGATGTCGATCCGATTCTCAAGTTTCTTCGAACTTTAGAAAGCCATAACTTCTTGTGGAGAACACAGATTTGACTGATTCTTGAAGCATTGGAAAGCTCTTGATGTGTTCTATCAGTCTAAAAAGTTTCATAACAAAACCTCTATTGGGATGATAGTTATACCCTTTGGAAGTGTTGAGTTTGCAATCCTTGGTTTTGTGGATTGTAACGAGGCTTCCTTATGGTTAAGTAGACAAGGTTTGTTCATCAAATCAACATTTAAACGACAACCATCAAACTCTTTCATCTTTCATCTTGAAGTATTTCTCTTTGATTTTTTAAAACATCTTCATGTGATATGGTCCAATCAATGTCCTAGGACTTCCCATGTTATATTTATAACAATTTGAGAATTCTAGATGATGATCATAAAAATTTAGGCTCAACACATAATGGATGTAGCGGCCGACAACCAATTGGAAAACTGCCTACTTGTCCATAAGATACTCATAAATTTGATGGATATGTCAGTCTCGACGAAGATGTACACAAAACAATAAATAGATCGGTGAGGTATAAAAAGGAGAGCCCTGATAACTCTTATGAATTATTTTTCTATATATGTTTAATTCATGCTTTTGGCATGTTTTAAGTGGGTTGTCATTGAGTTTTAGGTGTTTTTTTAGTTTTTTAATAAATTTGTGTAGTCATTGCATTTTCAGCTAATTCTTGGTTTTTACTATTATATATATATTTGTAACAACCTGCCATTTTTCACGATATTGTGGGCCTTGCTGGCGAGGTGTTACTCAAAATTTAACAAAACCAACCCTATAACAACCAGTCCTAATCGGACTGGGTGTTACTTAAAAGGTTACATGAATAATATGAAAGCAAACAAGTCTAGCATTTCTAACTCAAAAGAACTTATTTTTCAAATGACAATGCATGAAGTAATTATCCCACAGTCTTGGACCGTTTCTCATAGCCACATTTATAACACAAGAAAAGTAAAAGAGAAACCCGCTTATTCTCTGTTCACCACCTGAGTTGGTAGAAGAACCACCCTGTCGTCTCTTAGTCTTTAGTTCCAGCTGCTAACTTGCGGAGGCAATTCCGCGTTAGTGATTAACCACTAAGCAGTATAATTAAATAAAACAAGTCCATAAACTCCCTATCATTATCTATAATATTGGCAGTTGTGACCATTCTAACATGTCCATTTATTAGCTGATGGTTCAGTCCACCATGTCCATTAGTTGGCTGACGGGTCAGTCCACCATGTCCATCTATTGGCTGATGGGTCAGTCCATCATGTCCATTACCGACTGGCGAGTCCAATCCGCCATGTCCATTATCGGCTGGTGAGTCCAATCCACCATGTCCATTAGTAGGCTGATGGGTCAATCTACCATGTTCATCTATTGGTTGATGGGTCAGTCCACCATGTCCGTAATTGGCTGGCGAGTCCAATCCGCCAAGTCCATCATGTCCATTACCGGCTGGCGAGTCCAATCCGCCATGTCCGTTATCGGCTGGTGAGTCCAATCCACCATGTCCATAATTGGCTGGCGAGTCCAATCCGCCATGTCCAATTTATTGGCGGATGGGTCAATCCATCATGTCCATTACTGGCTGGCGAGTCCACTCCGCCATGTCCGTTATCGACTGGTGAGTCCAATCCACCATGTCTGTAATTGGCTAGCGAGTCCAATCCGCCATGTCCAATTTATTGGCTGATGGGTCAGTCCATCATGTCCATTACCGGCTGGCAAGTCCAATCCGCCATGTCTGTTATCGGCTTGTGAGTCCAATCCACCATGTCCGTAATTGGCTGGCGAGTCCAATCTGCCATGTCCAATTTATTGGCTGATGGGTCAGTCCATCATGTCCATTATTTGATTATGAAGGGCATAGCCCGTGTCAGACTGAGTCAATTCCTTGACCCCAGTTGCACTCGGTGCATGGTGGTCGAATCTGGGCTCAGGCTGACCAGGTTGTCCACAAGGGAAAATACAACATTTTAAATAATTATACAGACTTGGATATTTCGAACTTGCAGTCTGCGACGAATGATCCTAATCTGAACGAGGACATAAAATTATACATAAGTATAATTTTATTCGAGTAGAAATGCATGCAACTAAATGACTAATATATATATTATATATATATATATATATATCACTATTAAATTTCAACAATATTAAATATTAAACTATTCATATGATATAATCATTTAAATCCTACTTTACATTAATAATCTATATCATAATTAATACTTAACAAATAATAAAATAATTATCAACTTATAAACAAATATTTAATTACTATTACTAGTATATTTTCCTTTGAGACGATAATTACTTAACCACAATCTTGATAATTTAGTTTACGGTTCTAAATCTTTAATCGCTATCCTTATTCATAGCAATTTAGTTAAATAAGTTGTATGATTAAATTATTTAAAATAATTTGTATTATTCTAATTTTAAAATATTATTAATACAATTATTTTAAATTATTTGACTCAATAAAATTTTGAACTTATTTATTTTCATTATGCTATTTAGGTTCGACGCTAGTGATTGCTACCTGACTATAGTTTAATAACCCATTTTCTATATTACTGACTCATTATTAAAATAATCACTTTATTTACCTAATATTAAATTTAATATGGTAAAGGTAAAATCTTTATTTTATTAATTACTTATCACTGTCCGATTTAATTTAATCGCTTGTTGTGTGCCGATTAATTATTGACCGTTTATCATTAATTTATTTTTATTAGTTTAGTAACTTTAACCCATAACCCATTAAAATAATTATTTTTAAAGATTTATTACGAGTTCGTATTATTTTTAACTAGTCGGTATCGAGTCAACCAGTATTTACAGATTTGCCACCGTGAGTTTCTTCTTCTTCTTCTCGTCGGCCCTCCTCTTCATCCAGCTTTGTCCTTGGCACAACTCAGATCACACCCTTCTTCTTCTTCCCTATGCAACCTAATTGAACAACCATCTAAACATCCTAATCAAGCATCAACAATGAATTAAAACAGCCAAAGATGAAGCCTAACGTCCACGTTTTACAGCAGCTTTCCAAGGTGACCTTCCTACACCCAAAAACCAGTCTTGGCGTCTTCTTCTTCAACCCAAAACCAGATCACTTCCTTCCCTAACTGCTTCCCTTCCCTAGCAATCCAATTGGAAGCCTAAAGCTCGTGCCTTTCAGCAACTATCCACGTCCCACTCTGTTCTGCACCAAGGCGCGACTCCTGGCCAGCAGCACCGTTGGGACTGCAAATTGAACTCCTTCCGGCCAGCAGCACCACCGGAAACTCTTCCCTTCTCCCTGCACGACAACCCAACATCAAGGCCAAGCGCTGTGATCATGCACGGCGTGAGCCTTGGCCGGCGAATTGGTATAGATGTCCGGAATTCCTCCACACCGCTGCTCCCTACAACTCCACCCATAACCAGCTGTAATTCCGCCACCACTTGGAAACTAGGGACATGGCGAGCCCTCTCTTCGACCCAGCAGCAAGAGAGGACGTCGGGGTTGTGAGGGAATGCCTTGCAAATATTTTTACGGTCGCCCATCTTGCCAAAATTTCAGACTACTCGGCCATGGACGGGATTTCAGTTTTCAGTTTAGTTCTTGTTGTTTATTTTTTATTTCAGACTTGATTTCTCATGATTATCAAGCTTATTATCAATTAAAAAGAAAAATGAATGCATGAAAATTAAGAAGAGGAAGATAGGAAGGTTACCCTAGTAAGGAAGATGCCAGCTCCGGTAAGGAAGAGGAGAAGAAGATGAGAGCGTAATGACGCCCCCTCACAATTTATAAAATGAAACATGCCGTCCCTTCACCAAAAATGGCTAGGGTATGTGAAAATACACCAACACCCATATTTTATTCCTTTACCCGGGTAACCGGGTAAAGAATAAAATATTTAACCGGGTAGACTTAACCGGGTAGAGAATATAATATAATTAATATTAATTCTCTAACGTTCGATCCTTCCCTGCCTGTGTCGAATATATTAATTTTTTTTTCCACGGTCTTTACAATATTTGATCCTATTTTGTAGGTAAGAAGTTGTGTGAGGTTCCATGGAAGAACATCAAGATTCAAAGGAGGAAGATCAAAAGTTTATTCCAAATATGCACTTGAAATGTCATGCATATGGGCATACATTGCACATGGATACATGAATTTCGAAAGTCATGTCTATGAATAAAGGAAGAGAAGTGCAAGTTCATGCTTATCAATGCTTGTTCCTTAAGTTTCCTACCTATATATATGGCCTCATGCTCCATGCTCAAAAAAACAATCAAAGGAAGTAAGGAATAAAGAAACATAATGATAATTGGCAAGGTGAGAAGTAGGATTGAAGGGCCTACACATTAAATTTTTTATTATTATCCTTCTTTCCTTATTTATTTCTATGTACTTTTGTGATGATTTTGATTGCAATGAATTTCATGTTCTTATCTAAATCTATTATAGAGTAAATTCATGTCTAGGTCCAAAAGTGTAACGACCGGCCATTTTTCACAACATTGTGGGCCTAGCTGGCTAGGTGTTACTCACAATTTAGCAAATATGTCTAGCATTTCTAACAAAAACATATATAAAGATCTCACAGTCTTGGACCGTTTCCAAGTAGCCACACTTATTTCTCAAATAAATAAAAGGGAGTCCCCATATTTATTTTGCTCCATGCTCTGGTTGTCAATCACCTAATTTCGTATCTACATACCTGCGGAGGCAATTCCGCATTAGTGATTACAACACTAAGTAGTATAATAGATAAAACAAGTCAAGTACATTCCACTATTTCCCTATGTTCATTTTAATATGCGGTGCAGCGATTCCGCTATACTGCAAAACAATGCGGAGGAGGTATCCGCTGGATCCACACACCCGGTCGTAGCCCTTTTATGGGGAGGCTACCACTACCATCTCCAGTGCCAGTGCCTCGCACACCCCGGCCGTAGCCTTTTTGTGGGGAAGCTATCACTGCACTCAGGTGATTGCTATGCCCCGTTTGTGGGGAAGCTCTCACTACCAATTCTAGTGCCAGTGCCTCGCACACCCCGGCTGTAGCCTTTTTATGGGGAGGTTATCACTGCACTCCAGTGCCAGTGCCTTGCACACCCCGGCTGTAGCCTTTTTATGGGGAGGCTATCACTGCACTCAGGTGATTGCTACGCCCCGTTTGTGGGAAAGCTCTCACTGCCAACTCTAGGGCTAGTGCCTCACACACCCCGACCGTAGCCTTTTTATGGGGAGGCTATCACTGCACTCCAGTGCGATGGAGGAATCGTTGTGCCTCGCTCACCCCGGCCATAGCCTTTTTATGGGGCGGCTATCACTACTCCAAAACAATGTCGATGCATTACACAATTTACGCACATAATACGACCCCGTGTCAGACTGAGTCAATTCTTTAACCCCGGTTGCACTCGGTGCATGGTGGTCGAATCTTGGCTCAAGCCGACCTAGGCTACCAACAAGGAAAGTACGATGATCTACTTATTATACGTACCTGACTTGTGATTTCATATGACTGTAATCCGCTAACCCTAATCTGAATGAGGGCATAAAATTATACATTAGTATAATTTTATTTGCTTGAACCTACATGCAACTACATGATGAATATACTATCAACTTTTAAATGATGTATTACTTCATGTTAGTCTTAATTACTTATTAAATTTTCAGCAATTCTGATGATAATTAATTATTAATTATCCCCATCCAAATCCCCATTAACTAGTTGATAATTTAATTATTAACATGTCCCATATTTACCTGGTTGCCATTCTACTTTAACAATTCATTTAACGACCCTAAAGCTCCCAGCTTTGTTGTAGTCAACCAGTGAAAGCCGTTATTTTCACCATGCATGGCGACCAACCAGTAACGTGGCGGCCTCCATTCGCTGTCATGGCGTCTCCAACTTGGCCACCACATGGCAACCCTCAACCAGTCCTTGGCGACCCCATTTCGGCCACCTAATCAGCAACCCCGACCTGACCATGGTGACTCCATGTCGGTCACATAATCAGCCCATGACCCATGGCGACTACCCTAGTTGGCCACATAAACAGCACCCGACCAGACCCATGGCGGTTCCCCTTGCATCACCATGACGACGACCCTCTAGCACCACCATGACAACGACCCTCTAGCACCACCACGGCGGCACCCCCAACCAGCATGGCTGCACCACCACACCGACACTGACCTGTTCTCCCCTTGGATTTCAGACCTACATGCCTCCTCGACGGTCTGTTTTGGCCCTCCAAGGTGGCTCCATCTGGCCAGCATCACCGTCGGGAGCAATTCCCACCTCCAGCAAGTCAACCCCGTACCATGGACGGAAACAGGGCGTGGTTGCTGCTGGAAAATAGTAGGACGTCCTCCTGGTTTTCTTCTTCCCTTGTTGATTTCTCATTTAATATTTATGTTTATCATGTTTATGATTTATACAACATGTGTATGCATGCAACAAAAGAAAAAGAAAGGAAAGGAAGAAGAATTTGCCGAGCAAAGGAGGAAGTCGGCGTCTGTCTAAAGAGAAATTATGTGGATGACGCCCTCCCCTTCTCTTTATATAATGTCATGAAGGCTAGGGTTTGTGAAAACTTACTTTGCCCGTATTTCACTTAATCGAGTAACCGGGTAATCGATATGATTCACTTTATTGTTTAAACGGTTTGATTCCGCTTGACCGATTAAACAATAATTAACCAGGTAATTCACAGTTAACCAGTTGACGGTAAATAATTTGTATGGAAAAATTTTTTTTCCAACATTCGATCCCACTGCGACGAACGTATTTATTATATTATTATTATTATATATATATATATATATATATATATATATTTGTATTTGGGTCTTCTACAATCTCCCCAACTTATAATAGCTGCTTCTGATCCCTGATTTCTCCATAATACCTTTACCAAAGGGATCTCCTTGTTACGGAATGTCTTTGTTTCCCTTGCCAAGATGCGAATCGGTTTTTCTTCGTAGGTTAAATCTGATTGTAGCTCTAAATCTACAAAATTTGTGATAATGTGATTCTCATCTCGTACATATTTCTTTAGCATTGACACATGAAAGACATTGTGTACACCATCGAGGCTTGGTGGTAATGCTAATCTATATGCACAACTTCTGATTCGATCCAGAATTGGAAATGGTCCTATGATTCTTGGCTTCAACTTCCCTGATGTTCTAAATTTGATCACTCTCTTTTTAGGTGAGGTCTTAAGGTAGACGAACTCCCCAACTTGGAATTCTAAGTCCTTCCTTCGAGTGTCAGCATAACTTTTCTGCCGATCCTGAGCTGCCTTAAGCCTTTGCTGGATGAGTTGTACTTTTTCAGCTGCTTCTCTCATCATCTCTGGCCCGACCTATAACCACCTCTGTAGACTCCAACTGTAACACCCCATTTCGGCTCACCCATGAACCGACCCGAAAATGTCACCGGCGACCGAACCGTTTGTTAATCTACTAGATTCGGTTAAGCCGACCCGGGTCTACTCTCGGTGTCTCAAGATGGAGATGCAAATATGAAATGCATGGATGGGATGCGTGGGTTCTAACGGAGTCCTACCCGCAAATGTCACCGGCGACCGAACCGTTCGTTAATCTACTAGATTCGGTTAAGCCGACCTGGATCTACTCTCGGTGTCTCAAGATGGAGATGCAAATATGAAATGCATGGATGGGATGCGTGGGTTCTAACGGAGTCCTACATGCATGCCATGACGTGCAAGCAAAGACAAGACAAAATAATAAACGAGAAACCAAAAGAAAATATATACTATTTTATGAAAATACGGTAACACATAATAATCTACCATGACATTCAATCATTATCTCATTCGTTTTTACCTGAGCCGAGTCTGAACTCCAAGGCTCCCTACTCATTCATATTTATCAGTTCGTTTCATAACAAGTAATTCATTCAAGCAAACACATCAAAATTATCATTTACATAACAATAACACACCATCATTATAACGTTACACGCGGCAGGTACATGTGTGCGCGGTTCCGTGCTGCTCCTCCGCAGTCCCGACAGCTTTCATCGCTTGCATTCCTCACCTACATATATATAGAAAAACCGTCAGTAACGAGTGTTACCGGCCTGGAAAATAACTAATATCAATCTGGCACAGGAGAGCAAACTCTCCTGTTGAATCAAAGCCATATACTTCCTCAAGAACTCTCATCAGGGCACATACGGGAGCCGTCGCCGTCGGGCCGTCGCCCTCGGGTCGACAGCGTCCCCCTTTCTTTCTCATTCTCATACCTTGGCCATTTCTCTATCGCTTCTCGCATCAAATTTCATTCCTTACCGCCCTCTGCACCTTCCATATTACTCCTGGCCTTGAGCACAAAGGCCGAGCACTCTCAGGCAGTCGCCTTCAGTACCCTTTGAACCACAAGTCTAGACATGCGCTGCATTGCAGTACCCGTAAACCTCCACACTTCTCCGGGTTTGAGGAACTCAAAGGTGGAGTTGTCCGGATCCTTCGGGAACGAAGTGGGTTCTCCCCAGCTCCAGAGCCCGCTCTTCCGGGCACACGCCCTATCTGAAGACGTGGCCGCAAGTAACCCTCATCCCATCTCTCACTGAAAACGCGAAAACTATACATATATAGGCCTGGGTTGGGATTTATACAATAGGCCCGAAGGCAACTTGAGCTGGATCTGAAGTTTGAAAACAAACTCGAGGGATCTCATCCTCGAGGGTTATTAATCCGAAAAAGAACTGTTGGCTAAATGGCCCGAGTTAAGTGGGATCCGATAAAATGCCACTTAACTCGTCCTGCACATGATAAATCAAATATACAATAGAGTAGCGTAAAACAGAGAACAAGTCCTAAACGGACCTGGTAGAAGCTCCAAACAGGTCCACGCGCCTAGGCGGCGAGCTCCTACACCGTACCTACACAATCAAGCTAAAAACTAACGCCCGCATGATGAATCACACATCCTATAGCATGCACACACAATCAACACAATCACTCATCAATCAACACACATCAACCTATATCAATTCTAGCAAGCCTACTTAGGCTAATTTGTATTAGATCATGATCATTACCTAGTTACCCTAATTAGTTTCTTAGTCTCCATTTTTAACACCACTCAACCAAACAAATTTCATATTTTTATCCTTAATCAAATCTACATTTATATATTATTATAACATACAATTCACCAATCCTAGCATGCAATTCTAATAATCAATACTTTCAAATAATTAAATTAAAATAAATTATACCTCGCGTCGTCGAAAATCGGCGACGGCTAGGGTTTCCGTTTCGTGGCTCGAAACTCGAATTCGGCACCTAGCGGCGTCCGAAGTCCGATCAGATTGGACCATTCCGTTCGGCGGATGATCCGGTGAATTTCTGACGAATTTTGGGTGAAGAAGGTGTCGGGGAAGATGAAGGGGCGTGCGATGGCATTTTTGTAAATTAAACTTGACTCGACTTCGACTCGAGTGAATAATAATAACTATGTCCTAATAAATCCTTAAAAAAATCCAAAAAAATTGGGAAAAATCCCATAAAATCAAACGAACACAGAAACATCCAAATGATATGTTCTATAACTAATAACCCACCCAAACTCACCTATATCGCGTCCTAATTCGTCATTCGGCCCTAAAAATATTCTACGATCAAATAAAAATAATAATCAATACTGCATACCTCCATATACTTGATAACCCATTTTTCATCACCTTTTTGATGTTATCATCGTATACTTGAGCATACATGACCCTTTTCGCTCATAACTCACAGTTGCCCTCAACTCAGCTCGCGGTCCATGAAGCTGACTCGACTCGAACCGACAGTTGAACCGACTGGTTCACTCCCGTAAAACTCTGACTCGAGTCACGGGTTTTACACCAAACAGCATAATGGAGATCGACAAGGTCTACTATATTAAGCTTCAAACAGTACCATTCCTATACTGGCTTGGTAAGAGTTATTATAGGTGAATTCTGCCAAGGCTAAGTGTTTCTCCCAATCTCCTCCCCAGTCGAGGATGCAAACTCTCAACAAATCCTCCAAGGTTTG
>JAURVB010012831.1:0-47597 GCA_033002965.1 Piper betle
TATGATATTTGTTTTGCAAGAAAGCATTTGTTCTCATGCAAATGTAAGTGAACAGTTAATCAGATGTGCTAGTTTCATTCTTTAATAAGTACCAACGTCTCAAGTAACGAAATATTTCGAAGAAAAAGCAGATTCGAAAACTACGACTTTAAACAAACTAAAGTTTGGTATAAAAAATAGATTTTATAAATTAATCTCAACAAAAATTTCACCATCCTTCAATCTTTGTATCCCTCAACAGAAAATAATCTTTGAAATTTGTTATTCTCTAACAATTATCAAAATGCTAAGTATAGCAAGTGAAGCAAAGAGATAACATCATAAGTAGCTATTCTCCAACAATCTTTGACAGTACCTATTCTTTCTAAAATGCAAACTTCCTTCACCAAATAATTGTACAAATTTTTATAGCTCAATCACTGTACAATTTTGTTAGAATAAATTTTTTCACATTATCATTTAAGTATAAATAATCTAACCTTATAAAATAATAATAATTAATCCTAAATATAAAATAAACTAAATTTAAGATAAATTAAGTGATATATACACGGCGGCAACAGGCGGTGGTTCGACGGAGTCTGGCGGCGCTGCGGCGGCAGTCCGGCGACAGAGGGAGGGCAGACGAGGAAGGCAGCGGCAGATGTTTAGGGTGGCGGTCCGGCGAGGCAGGCGGCGGTGGAGGCTGGAGCGGCGCAAGCTGGGCGGGGTAGGGCGGCAGCAAGAGGCGGCGGTGGATCTTCACACGGCGCGCAGAGGGAGGCGGAGACACGAGCAGATGGTGGCGGTCCAACGGAGGCAGATGAGGCGGGCGGAGCGGAGGCGGGCGGAGCGGAGGCGGGCGGAGAGGAGGCTGGCGGAGCGGAGGCTGGCGGAGCGGAGGCTGGCGGAGCGGAGGCGGGCGGAGCGGAGACGGTGGCGGTTCGGCGGAGGCAAGGGGAGGGTGGGTGAGGGCGGCGACAGGATGCTGCGGCGGCGGCGCCCTATGAACAGTGTTTCTGGGTTAGGGTTTTAGAAGTTTTGGTTTTGATTTCGGACTGTCCACGGACATTGCTCGGGCCCGATAGACAAGTCGGACATTAACTTGGTCGGACAAGTTTTGTCCGATAAAATTTCGGACAAACGCGGACAATATTTTGTCCAACGTCCGTCCGACCGATGCCCACCCCTACATATGTCTCCCTCCTTTTCTTTTCCTTTTTTTTTTATTATTCTCTTATTGGTTTTCGTTCGCGGTTGTGTTTTTCTTTCTTGGTTCTCTTCATTTCGCCCACATTAGCAAATTACGTAAAAAACTCTTCCTTGTTTTGATTTTTACCAACGTAAGACTCAATTAGTTGCCAATTAGTGTTTTGAGGTTGCAATAATTAACATTGGACATTATTGTGCATTGTTTATGTTGGAAGAATTGTGATTTGTTTTCATGTTTCAAAGTTTTCTTTGATGAGTGGTGATGTATCTCTGTAGAGTTTCCAAGTTAAATACAAAATGTCAAAGATGGGTGGTTAGAAAGTTAAGCATGTGCTGATAGGTTGAAATGAGGTCAAACACGAATTACTTTCTTTATCAACTTTTTACTTGATAAATTATAACGAGGAAAACAAGGTGACAAAGGATCAAAATCTAAGGTATGAACTTTCGTGGCGAACTAAAATAATTGAAAGCATATGTTTAGTCTATGAAAACAGACAATACCACCGTCAAGTTGTTAAACCAAAGTGATTTTGGATGGAACCTGTTCATAAGATTGGTAGAAACCACAGATGATGTTCTAGATGCATATTTTAAGACTTTATAATTAGATTACTTATTTATCAATTAATACATGTAATTATGATTAAAATGCATACTTATATTTTATTTCATGTGATAAAAAATAAAGATGCTAAGAAGTTGAGAACCTTGTCTATACCTCTTTACAGCAAATGGTTTGAATAATAAAACATTAAATTTAATATTTTATTGTAAAGAAGTAAGCCTTATAACTGTGAAGATTAATTATACAAAGTAAAAACATAAAGTAAAAATGAAGTAACGCTAAAATATTTAAAAAATCAAAGGACAAAAAAATAATTAAAAATGATAATGTAACCATTTTAGATATAGTTCAAACAACTAGAAATAACTTGAAAACGGCTTCCTGCATCTTTTGTATAAATGGTACAAGGTTGCATGTATATACTCTGAATTATCTAGCATTGAAAAGGCAAAAGTGAATAATTTATTAAAATTATAGAATGTATATATATTATTTTCTTGGATATGGATCACAAAACCCAATTGAAAGTGGATTTTGCTAGAGTTCAAGAACAAGAAAGTCTTTATTTAGTTATTTCAAAACAATTTTCTTTTTTTGTTGATAGAGCCTTCATATTATGCTCAATTATTGCGATTATGAAATAAAGTAAATATAAGGTTCATGTTTGTCATTACTATGAAGTTCATGTTTGTTTGTCATTATATAACCATAATGACAAATATAAATCTCACATGCACTTGATTCTATAACTCGAATAATTGAGAATAAATATAAATACTCTATTAACAAAACTAAACATTATTTCTCGCCTTTAGCTTAATCCACTCGAATCAGGTTTCATGATTCATATCTAAGGAAATAGCATATGCATTCCCTATTCTCAATAAATTAACCAGGATAATTTAGACATCTCCATAACTATGTGCATACATTTTCATATCATTTATACAAAAGATGTCACCAGAGTTTTTTTGAAGTAATTTCTAATAGATAAAAGTTAAAACTATATCCAAAATGATTAAATCATCATCTTTCTTTTTTGGCCTTTGATTTTTTAAATATTATATCACTCTTAAAATTTTTTTGACTTGGTATCATCAATCTTTATAGTTATATGGCTTACCCATTTACTCTATTCTTCTTCCTGAAGAGCAAGCCTAATGCAATATTTAGGAGATAGAATATTTGGCATTGTTGCACCCACTATGATTCATCATAGGCAGAAGTGAACCTTTTTACAACTTTTCGTATGCTTTTGTACTTTTTTATAAATTTCATTAATACTTTATTGTGATAAAGGACAATAAAATATTAAATTTAATGTCTTTCTAACTACTCATGGTAAAGAAAATTTCATTAATAATTTACTGTAACAAAAGATAATAAAATATTAAATTTAAGATCTTATTATCAAATATACCAATTCCTCCACTTCTCATCATCTTTACTTTTCTGTTACATAAAATAAAATACAACTACAAATCGTATTTAGTCTTAACATAAAACCTTATGATATGTACACCAAACATCACATGTAATTTCTACCATTTTTGTAAGCGGGTTGCATCAAAAATCACTTTGGTTTAACAACTCTTTGATGGTGGCATTGTCTCTGTTCATAGATGATCTGCTTTCAATTGTTTTATATCTACACTTCTGTATAGAACCCTCTTTTAAATTCATCAGCCATGAAAACCAATGCCTTGTGTTTCCATCCATTGTCACTTTCTTTGCTTACCATTGTTGATAAAGTAAACAATTAGTAAAGAAAACAATTCGAATTAGATCTTATTTTAGACTGTCAACGACTGATCGACTTTCTAAACCCATTTGCGGCATTTTTTATTTACCTTGAACTTTTAGACCTGGAAGCATCTAATTTATTTTAATCACCATTGTATTCAATAATTAATTTGTGGCACACTTTAATTTATACATCACCACTCAATCAAAAAATACTTTGAAATATTAAAAACAAATCACAATTCGTTCAATGTAAATAATGCACAAAAGAATCCAATGTACCTATTCCAACCTCATTGAGTCCCAAGCAGGTAAAAATCAAAACATGGAAGAAATAAAAAGAACCAACAAAGATGGATTATTAAGTTCCACAAATTTGCTAAAAGTTCTTATTTAGAGTAAACAATATATATCAAATCCTCCTCCTTTCACCTTATGCCTAGTTTTTGGAAAATGGTGTATTCTGCCATTGGATTGTGCAGCATATGTAAGATTCGGTCCATAAAAATTATACAAACATATATCAAGAAGTCTTTAGCATTAACTTGACTATGAAAACCATAAAAAAACTCAACCACTACAAAAATAAAACATCCCTGAACAAAGCAATTCTCTTGAGCAAAGATTCAAAACTTTCACATCCAAACATCAAAATTTTTATCCCCTCCCAGCAGTCACGCCCCCCTCCCCCTCTCTCTCCCTCGAGCATTCCCCTCATCCACTCCTCCCTCGTCTACCCCTTCCCCATCCCCCACATCCCCTCCTTGCCCCAACTGCAAACAAAAACCTACAAGAAAATAAGCTAAAAAAAGGGGGAAAGAGCCATACTCGAAGAAATAAAGAAGAGACAATGACACAAAGATGGAGTCCAACAAGAACGAAGATGAAAAATAAATTTTCCAGAGAGAAAAAATCGATGGAGAGAGAGAAAGAGAATTTTTTTATAAAAAAAAATCGATAGAGACATTTTTTATTAGATGTAACCTCTTCTAAACGCCTTTACAACAACCACTTTTAATTTTATTTTTTTTATTTTACAAAACAAAAACAGTAAAAAACACACACAGGGAAATAACAAGTACCATTTATCAGTGCTTGAAATAAAAAAGGTACCATTTATCTGCCAGGTAAATCCGTAGCTTGAGATAAGATGCCTCGGCAGCATGAAATCTAATTTAAAATGTACTGCTCACAGGTCGAATATGTATCTCCAATTCTTCAATCATAAAAATGCAGTTAGAAGCAGATAACAGATCTGGTCAAATAATGAACAGTCATTCCAGGCAACGGTAGTGCCAAGAATAACCTGCAACCAACTCTGGGTCTCCCAATAGTGGAACTTCCTCATAATAGCAAAAGTTAACAAGAAGAGCCATGCACAATCAGTCAACCTCCACGACTTGGAATCAAATGATGCAGTGTGTCACAATGATCGTACAATTACAGGTCTTAATCCAAGAAATAAACAAACATGCCCAAATTGCCATAAACACCAAATATCAACATTATCATGCTTGTCGCTTGAGTATTCTACGCGTTCAAATTTTGCAATAAATGGAATGTCACCACACCAGAGGAAACATGCTCACCAGGCAAATTAAAGCATACGATTTCTAATCTCATTGTTTGCTAAATAACTTCTGCGGTTGAAACATCAAACATCATTCTTTCACACACACTTGAAGTGAGCAAATTACAAATTATTGATCTCATCAGTAGCGCTCATAAGAAGGACGACCCCTGCTAGGACGATCATAAGGTCCGGGCCTCTCCCTGTAGCCTCTACCATCAAACCGTGGCGGTGGGCCGCCACCACCACCATACCTATCACCACCCCTTAAAGCTCCATCCCTGTCATAACCTCCAGCTCTCTCTTTGCCATATCCGTTCATAGGGTATCTATCAGGTCCCCCATAACGATCATTTGGAAAGCGGTCACTACTGGGTGCGTACCTGTCACCAGCATATCGATCATGGCCACCAGCACCATACCTACCATCCCTGCTGTTCAGACGATCTCGGTCATTGTAGCGGCCTCCACTGCTCCCACCATCATAGCGGTCATCAATATATCGGTCACCAAATCGATCTCCGTCAAACCTGTCTCCTCCACGACCACCACCACCACCAAACTTAGAGCGAGAAGGAAAACGCCCCCACTGCCACCACCACCATCAGCTGATGGGCATTCACGAGCCCAGTGTCCAGGTCGTCCGCATTTGAAACAGTCAGATCGCCCCCAGAAAACCTGTCCCCACCACCACCACCACTGCCATAACTTCCCTTCCACCACTTGAGTAGCCTCTACCTCCATAACCATCATATCCAGGATCATCATTTCCACCAATTTTTGGCTGAGCTTTGTTTACAGAGATTACACGCCCATCCAACTCTCTTCCATGCATTTCCCTAATGGCATCCTCCACTGCTCTCTGATCAGTAAATGTCACAAATCCAAAACCTCGAGGACGGCCAGTATCTCTGTCCACCATGATCTACACAAGCACAGACACTAAGATAACACTGAAAGCAACATCTTTTCTGTACTGTTCCAGTCATACATATCAAATAATTAACGTTGCCAAACCTTCAGCGGAACAACTTATAAAATACCATGCAGTAACAAACTAAAAGAAATATGTCGTCATACATATGAACATGATTTACTTTGTAGAACCATAAATAGTTAAACAAAAAATCATAAATTGTTTTTTGCAATTTAAAACATAAAAGTAACAAACAATTCATAACATGCATCTAAATGTGACAATATCTGAAAACATTGAAATTCTGAAAACTATATCCTTATAACAATCCAAATTGATGCTTCTTGATAAATTTCATTCATGAACAAGGAGACCAAAGTTGAAAGAGCACAAAAATTTAACTATGAAAAAGGTATAGATGAAAATTTACCGATAAAAAGTGTTTTGTATTGGCAAGAAAAAATCAAATATAAGCAGCAGAAGCATTGTTAATGCAACAATGCTGCATCTATATGCTGATTAAAATCAATAACTAGATGTTATAAATAATTAAACTAGATGTTACAAAACAGCATTAATAATGATATTATATTATTAATAAAAGCATCATCGTCCACCTGTCCCAAAAATTTGGGATAAGGGTATAAATAATTTATCACCATTTCATCCAATCAAGTACCACATTGAGGCAATTTTGTATAAACAGCCAACTCAAAGATATGCTGCAAGGTAACTGTTCACATAAATAAAATTGTTTTACATGGTCCCTTATTAATGTCAAACAAAAACCTCTTCTATCTTAATGTACAAACACAGACGACAAACCTAGCACAGCAAACAAGCAAACATTTTAAAGATGGTTTTGACAACTTAAAATCACTCCTAAAACATCTTGTTTTTATAATATCCGCAGAAATGTTTCCGCAAAGAAAAGGGTCCATGGAGCATTAAATTTTTCTACACAGAAAAAATGCCACTGACCAACCCCACATGCTTCCCAATTTGCTTATCATCTTTCGTTTCCTCTCAAAAAACGAACTGTACACCCTGCATAGGAGCAATGTAAGCATTTTCCCTTCAGATCTAAAAGAGGAGAAGACAGAAATGAGTATGGAATCAGTCTATTGCTTCCTTCCATTACATCAAACAGAAAACTATGTATCTGATGCATGAGCACGCAAGTTCAAGTTAAATGTAGTTTTTTATTCCTCTGAATTTCTCCTCTTTCATCTGATTTTTTCTCTATTGGCAATTTCTGTCCCAAAGCAATCCCCTTATCAGTATCATTCTTTCAAAAGCAAGATATGGCTAGTCACAACTCCCAGTTCTCTAAAAAAACCATAATAGTGGCAAGTCATGTTTCAACTGAAAAATAAATCATTCAGGATATGAGCACACAGTTTAGCATCTTTAGCCATTTCAAAAACGAGGCCCATTGGCTGGTGACCCGCAACAGGTATACAAAATGGACACCAAGTGACTAAGTAGTAGCAACAAAGAAACAGACAGCCAAGCATAACAGTGATGCAGCTTGTGTCAACAGGCAAACAGTCATACTGCAAATACAAATTGAGAACCATCATCCTTTAAAACGAATAAGCAGTTGCCTTGGCAGATGATTCTATGTGAATTCATTTTTGCAAAAATATTACTGATAAAACAGCAACAAGTAAAGAGAAAACACATTTAACAACACGAATATGAGAAGAGCAAGTCTCCACTCCCAAGAAAAAACACCAGCCATCTGCAGAAAGAGCTTCACAAATTTCCAACTTTCATACTTTCGGCAGGAACCAACTGAGTTGCTTAAGTTCACTGTATAGATGAGACTCAACTACAAAAAAACAATGACCTATTTTAAAGGTATCAAAGGCGAAAATTGTTTCAACAGGATTCAGAAGAAACACCCATTTCCAATTCCAATTTTCATCTTCTATTCCAGCAAAAAGCTGCAAATAGAAAATTGCAGAAAAAACTGTTGCAACTGCTGCTCTTGTGGACAATGTTTTGAAACAACCATTGCAAAATTAAGATCCCTCTGAGACAACTGCTCCATACTAGACTCTAATATCAACAACCCACTATTTGCTGAGCCAGCAGGAAATTTTAAACAAACAACCTTCCATGCTCACCAAATTCAATGGCCTGCCATAAATGCAGCTAGAATACGGGTCAAAATTTGAGAGCTTACATGCTATATACCAAAGATCCTCTTAAATCCACATGTAACCTCTTACTGTATCAAAAGGCAAACGAACTCATAGTCCCATATCAACTTGCGCCTAAGTATAGCTGTCGCAAACTGAAAATACCCATCCATCTTTAATCGTACAAGTGTGCAATAGTCAGCAAAATTTTTGCAATATGCCATCTTAAGACATGTTGTAGACCTAATCAATGAGTTCACCGAACCAAAAGTCTAAGGGTACTAGCAAGTAGCACACTTTTGCAGGTAAATTTTCAGCTTGAAAATCTCTAAAAAAGAACTCCTGACAGAGGAATGGCATTCAAAGAGGGTCAAGCTTTACTGTTTGGTATCTCACTGAGCAAAAGCAATCGTTAATCTATTCTAGTGCACTTTAAACAACCATTACTAGCATTTGAGGAAGAAACAAATCACAAAACATTGAAAGGAAACACTTAAAATAAAGCATGAATATTTTAGATCATAAAAAACCTAATGCTCGAGTACACACCACGTGAATATATGATCCACAGAATAGGACAAATTCTATAGATAAAAATGACCATGAAAATCATGAAATGCGTCTGTACGTATTTCAATTTTTTGCTCTTTTGTATGTGCTAAATCTTCCCAAATATAAATCAGAGCCGAAAAAGTTTTCAAATATCCAACATTTGAACTTTAAGTTATTACAGACAGGTGCTCCCAAACTACTAGACGTCCTATCCACTGTACAAAAATTATCTTTATGGTTTAGCATGTTACACGTACAAGCTAAGTTCTCCTAGAGAAGGCTACAATTATTCTATCAAAAGCTATACCTCTTCCGAATCTGAATGTTCCCTATTTCCAGCCAATGGCACGATCAAGTTTACTAGGTACCATGCCATCATCTAATTAAGTTTTACAGCCACACGTTCACCCAAGCCTAACTTCTAATTTTTTTTTGCTTGGGTAAAATATATGACTAATCATGAGATAATCTCACCAATGCAAAAAAGAAACAACTGCTACCAACCCAAAAGCATAAAAATTTTAAAAAAAACCATCATAATTAAAAAAAAATTGTCGTGTCGAACCCAACCTGCGACTCAAGAACCTTCCCGAATCGACCGAAGGCATCTTCCAAGTGCCGATCAGTAGTCTCCCAAGACAAACCGCCAACAAAAATCCGCATCTCTTGCTTGCCGCCCATCTCCACCTAACCTAAGAAACCCTACTCTTACAACACAGCACAACCAAAAACGAAGAGAAGGCACAAGATTGCGCACCTGTTCCTGCCGACGCCGGAGCAGATTCTACGGTCGCCCGCCCGAAAACCCTAGCTCTCCCCTTGGAATTTGTAGCTTGATTTTTTGTTGGCTGTTCACTGCGCCTCCCTGTGGGGAGACTGCCCTGGGTAAGACGTCGCCAAGAAGCCCATGGGCTTATTTTTTTTTCTATTTTTTCTATTTTTACTTTTTATTTAAAATAACGAAAACAAAATTTTCACCCTTTGTAAATATTTTTTCTTTCGCCAAACAATCTATTTTTTTACCGTCAAATTTCTTTAGGTATCCGCGGCATGATTACGACTTGTTTTCAACACCGTATCGTGACCCGAATTTATAAAGTATATTTAGTTCAATCGGGTCGAATGAGGTTATATCATATTTTAAAATTATAAATGAAATATTTTATTAAATATTAAAAATATATTTCAACATCAATATTTTATTAAATGCTAATTCAAATGCCGAAATTTTTCACAAAAAAATTAATTTTGTGAAAACTTTATACTAAAACTGAATACGGATTAAAATGTTATAAAAGTTTAAACTATATCAGATTCAAAAGCGTTATGTAATTAATATATCAGGTGTAATTTAACGATACGATACGATATTTAAAATTATAATTAAAACAAGATAGCTCCAAAGCAAAATTTTGCACGACTGGGGTTTTACCTTAAACTCGTGCCTGAAATTATTATTTTAAAGCAGGAACAAAAGCTGAAGTTAAAATTGACCACCCGAGTCGGGTAATCAGACATGGTCATTTTTTAAGTCAAAAAAATCATCATTTACCACTTCCATCATTGGTAGCTTCTTGCTAGTGATGGTATATCAACATTAAATGAATAACACCCATCACAACAGCATCCAAATTTAGCCTCTGATGTTCAGTTTTTTTGTTGGTTTACATTTACAACTTCGTTTGATACATGCGGTCCTGAGGAGTTTCACATAAAAAAATTACTACATAACCTTGTATGCATTGTCTATTCTAAGACTAAGTGTAATCTGAAACTGTTGAACGAAAATACCATGCATTGCACCGACGAAAGAAAAATCATTTTCAATAATATATTATCAACCTGAGTGAAAAACCAAGATGTAAACGAACCAGACTTGCTAATATATGCTGTATTTTTTCACAAAAAAGAACCGTCCCAGAAACCTCAATGCCTAAGATGCTAAGCCTATATAAATACTTTGAAGGTTCATGTACATTACATATTTGATTGGAACTTGGCCGAGCAGGAAACTTAAGATACAAGAACAAAAAAAAATTTCAATGAAATGCACACAGCAAAAAATAATTGACAAGCTTTAACTCTTGTTCTTTTTCCTTCTCTTTTTCTCTTTGCCAATCTCTGTCTTCTCTTCAAGACGCTTTGATTGCCATGACCTAATCTCCATTAGTTTTCTTTTAGCATCTCGAAAAGGGGCATCTGATCTCTGAGACATCAATTGCTGTAAAAACAAGAAAATGCACAGCAAGAACATTGATTGTCATACTCGTGCAACATATACATGCATCACAGTTCTCATAGTTTAGCAATTATCATAATTTATTTAAGCAATAGAATCTTCTTCCACCTGATCACTAATTTACTTGAGCAATAGAAAAAAGAACAAACATATATCTACACTTGACTCAACTAGAGGGAAAATACTTTCCGCTTTCTTTTTTCAACATGATTCACTGGAGACGAAAAAGGACCATGAAACTATCTTAGGCAGATGTTAAACCCTAGACTAGTTCATTATTGCGTGTTTATAATCCATTACAGAGAAAAACAGTTATTGAAATTGTCTAATAAGGCATGCTATTCATTTTTCACCCCCTTCATGGTGAGATAAGTGAAGTTCACCCACTTATGGCTAATTCAAGAAGGAAAGCAAATTACATTCTATATTAAACTTACCTTCAGATGATCCATGGCAGCGAGATTGAATCCAATAGTGTCTTTGCTTTTCTGAAAGCACATAAAGCATTTACGGTGAGAAAATCAAGGGTAATGAAAAAAAGATTCTGCAAAAACTGAAGAAGTTAAAACAGGAAGCCATCAACCCATTTAACAAGGGAAGAGTAGTTGCAACACTCAATCACAGATAAAAAATTCCATGTCCTAGGAATGGCTGCACATCTTAAAAAAACCCACAAGTGCTAAATTCAAAAACGACATGACTGTGCATTTGCAGCCACTTCGTCCCTATCCCCTTACTATTTATGCCAGTTCACAGTAGGAATAAGTGGCAGTGTGTGATCTTGAAAGATGCAATCCAACAAGTGATTGCTTCCATAATCAGTGGTTCTCATTGATTGCTTCCCAACAAGTTGCACAGATATCTTGAAAGATGAAATGCGTCAATTTTGATAATTACATTATGCGTATGGATTTACCATGCCATTCATCACAATGAAAGTTTCTTCCTTACACCCAGTTAGAAAAGGGTAAAATACAATTTCCTTACATTGAAGGAACATTTCCGTGTTATAATTAAGAGATTCACTTTAATCAATATACCAAGAACATTTGCATGTTGCATGTTATAAAATAGAGATTGCTCCAGAAAAACAGACTCGCCTTCACTCTTTGATGAACAATGTCCCTCCCAATGCTCAAGATAGGCCTAGCATCAGGCGTTGTGGTCAACTGATTATGATGTGTCTGTAGGAGGATTGTCCCAACCCTACAAACAAGCTCAACCTGCAAGAAAGAAATGGCTTCTGTAAAAACAACATATACATGGACTTACTAACAGGAGAAGCCTCCCTTCAAGGCTTCAACATGTTGAAAATTTTAAACAAGAAAAAGAACTGGAGAAACAAGAAAACTATAAACAAAAACAAAATAAACATCACATCTGACATAGAAAAGAAAATTTACAAAAACTGCCAGTACATGACATATTAAAGTAATTAAACAACTTGGAAATAGTAAAGGTACCCCTTCCCCACCCCCCACATCCACACACAAATAAACAGGCACTTTCAGAAAGAAATCTAACTTTCAAGCTACCCACAATAGCTCAAACAGATTTTAGCCCTTGTGAAATTGAGCTCTTTCATGAACTAAGGTGTACATGGACATTGAGAAGCCACATCTTGCAGAGTAACACTCATTGACGTAAAAAATGAGACAGGATGTAAACTTCTTAATTTTAAGGAAGCATTTTATACTCCACAATATGCATGGGAAAACATCTTTTTAAAATAGATTAAAAATCGAGTAAAACTCCATGCATGTTCCTTTGTCTTTCATGGCCAAACACACAAACGCACAAAATACACCAAAGGACAGCCTGGTGCACAAAGGTAGAGGCTCCTGCACGTGCAGAGTCCAAGTAGGGTTTGGACCATGAAGGGTAGCAGCCTTTCCCTGCATTTTTGCAACAGGTTGTTTTTACAACTCAAACCCGTGACCTCTTGGTCACTTGCACTAACTCTTTATCAGTTGCTCTAAGGCTCCCCTCTCAAAGCATTACCTTATCAGGATTATACCAAAATTCACTAAAATGAAGAAAAAATTTTGCACCGCCGGTTGTTCAGCTGGTAAACATTACCTTATCAGGATAAGAAGCCCAATCTTTTAAAAACTCCAGGAGTCTCAAAGCATCTGAGAATGGCAATGCCTGCGCAAATGAACACATGCAAGTTAAATTAGAAAGATCAACTAATGATGGGGCAAGTTAAATTAGAAAGATCAAGTAATGATGGGGCATCGCCATGCTCTTATAAATTATTGACTCAAAATTCTTCTTACAGCCCACATCACATAAAACCCCTCGTGCACTTGTTATCTCCTAGCCTACAACCATTGTATATGGTCCTAATGGAAATCTACACCACTATTCACTTATTCATCACCTTGAAAATGCAAGGAAGACAAAAACAAATGAGTTCAATCAACTGTATTTATAACTTTGGCTGAGAAAGCGCAGAATTCAAAGCTGTGTAACCTAAATTATAGAGAAAAAAAGAAATATTTTTTCAGACACAATAGTGTGTGTCATAAATAATAGAGCCTTCTTCTTTCACCTAATAACTAGCAAATAACCTGAGTGATGCACGGGCCCATAAAAACTCAGGTGAATTAAGAACATAAGAAAAAAAGAACCTGTAAGCATTAAAATATAAAGCATGAAAAGTATCCCTGTTATTACAATTTTTTAAAAATAACTGGGTTGTTGAGACATGGTGTATGATACAAGAATATGAAACTGAATAAAATTCTCAAAAAACATAAGACTGTTGACAAGAATACTAATCTGTTGTAAGGCCTTACAGCCAATAATGATGTTAGACACAATCAGCAAATAGCAACTCACCACCATTAAATGTCACCAATGTCAATTTTGAAATTTCAGTAATTAACGAGTACCATCACCCATACACATCTTTATGATGATTTGGTCTTACAACAAATAATGACTGCAAGACTTTCAGCTGATTATTTTCCTCTTGACACGTATTCCTAATAATTAACTTTCTCAAAGACAACAACAAAGAAGAATAAAAACACCATAGAGTTATAATTCATACAAAGAGAAAATTCATGCTATTTGTGCTTAGCAATTAATCATAAAATAAGATAAACTATTTTGGAGATAATGAATACATCAAACACTCAATAATAGATTGCACGAAAAGGCATACCAATAATGTTTCCTCAAGATCATTTGCAGGAACATTTGACACCTTCTCAAGAACATAATCAGATGGAGAAATGCCTGGATAAAGGAAATTCATCACCATATTTGGTTGGAAATTTTTTTCTTTCCACTCTTTTTTCGTCTTCCTGAACATGAAATATATGATTAAATCTCAGCAACCACAAGAAGAACAATAATAATCGATCAGAAATATCATAATTGAAGAAAAAAATTATATGAAACTTTTATAGCTGCACTCATTTCCAAAATAAAAATCCACATGAATTTTGATTAGTATCCCGTTTTGCAGTGAATTTTATTTAAAAATTTCCTCCAACACTAAAAAATTGCAGGATACTATACCTCATGTTGTCTTATCCTTTCATATTCTTGTTTTGCCATGTCTAACGCATCTATAATCTCATCCGTTGCCGTCAGAGTTTCCTGGGTCTTCTTTCCAGCTAAGCCAACAGCACCCTCCTCTGGAATCTCTACTTTTGGTGTGTATTTACTTTCTAATATATCATCATCAGCATTCTCAAACATTTCCTCCAACCTGTTCTCCTTCTCATCCTGGCAATCAATGACCACCACATACTCATACACATCTTAAATTGGTTCCTCTTATCATAATAAGCTAATTTATTAAAAATGATATTATATGTAATTCCATTTATTTTTGAAAAGTTAAGTAAAATGGACCAATGACTCTTCTATTTAAATCTGAAAATGTTAATTCATTAGACACAGACAAAAGTATCAAAATGATACCTCGATAAAGAAGGGTACATCAGTACGATCCCAACGACGAATAGATCGATCATTTGACCCTGTAACTAAAAAATCACCACGATTGCTGATTGCAAGGCACCAAACATAAGAGTGATGCCCCTCAAGTGTAAGAAGTAATTCAAATTTGTCAGCATCCCAATATTTCACAAGACGGTCTTTCCCAACACTGAACACGTAATGAGTGTTGCGAACAAATTGCACAGCCATAACACTGTAAAAAAAGTGCTTGTTAAAATCCCTTCAACCCCACTGGTTATATAATCCATTTAAAAATAACATAATTCTGTCATGTGTGCAAAACCACCTGTCGGCATGAGCAAAAATGGATTTGTGACAGTCACCAAATTTTAAACCCCAGATCTTCAAATTTTTGTCTGCAGATCCAGTTACTATCAGTTCTCCATCAGAGGATATATCAATACTCAGTACAGGAAGCTTATGTCCGAACAAAGAACGAGGGTTATCTAATCTGCCCATATTGAAGACCTGAAATTTATATGAAGAAAGGTTCATTGAATGCGAATACAATCTGAAACACATTCTGCCACAAAAAGTAGATTCATATGCCCAGCAATAAGCAATACCAAATAAAAAACATGAAATTGCGGTGGACAAAATGACATGCATAAGAAGTGAAGAGAACATAAAATAAGGCAAGACCAAGTGAAAGTAATATCGAAAAACATGATAAAAAAACAAAGGAAAATAAATGAACAAATTGAAGTGTTAGACAAAGTATTATAAAAGTTCCCTGAAAATTAGAACAATCTGAAACATGAATACAAAAAGGTGCATTGAGATGCACTTAGGAAGCAATTGCTAAATAAAAAAGATTTAGGATAAACACATAAAATTGTAATGGCCAGAAAGTATGAGTAAAGGCAGCATTCAATAATTATCATGTATAAAGAAGATGGAACACAAGGTAAAAAAACAATGAGAAAAGAGAAAAATAGAAAATTTTGTAGAAGATGGAGGAGATACCTTGATGGTGTAGTCCAATAATGCAATTGCAATATATTTCGCATCAGGGCTGATAGCAACAGTCGTAACTTCATTATCCATTTTCAAAGTCTTCACATTTGTCACAGTTAACTGATTGGAGCCCTAAAAATTACACCAGTTTTTTTTTTAATCAAAATGATATACTTCCAACAAAATTACACTCACTGTTTTAAATAACTTCGTTGCTAAATTGTTTCCTGACATTTCCTTATAACGTATTTATACAACAGCTAACCTACCATGATCTTAGAGAGTCAATTCATCTCTGGGTCAACACTATGTCAAAGGATATAGGCATCACCAATAAATACAAATAAATAAAAGGACACATGATGAGTACTTCCTGGAAATTAAATATAAACAAAGAATCGAGAAAGCTTTTAAAAAGACATACTTTAACAGATTTTTCCTTGGATTGATACTCCCAAAATTTAACATCATGATCAATGCTTCCAGTAACAAATCCACTTCCATCAGGAATCAACACAATGGAACCAACAGAATCTGCATGTGCTTCTACGGTTTCAATGCAAGTTCCACTGCCAACATCAATTATTTCAACTTTTCCACTTTTGGTGCCAATGACTGAATACCGATTTCCAGGTATAAAAGCTCCACACAACCCATATCCAGTTTCAATAGTACGAAGGCAAGTCCCTGTACTAGGGTTCCAAATTTTTGCAACATTGTAACTGGTTGACATAAGAAGCGTATTATCAGAACTCAAAGCAACACTTCTAACATCAGATCGATGACCCTGAAGATCAATAGTGAGTAATTTGCTACTTGTTTCACTTTGAACAACATGCAATTCCAGTAGGTTATTGTTCAAGGATACAACCAAAGAAGCAAGGGCAGAATTAGTTGGAGCAAGAGGAGAAAAGGAAAATGAAGAAATTTTCTTGCTTGTTCGTAAGCTCTGGATAAATATGAAGACATCTGCAACAACAACAGTTGGTGTAGTTTGCATTTGTAACAAAGCACCAGATGAATCCTCATTCCCTTTTTTTGATGACTTTTTCTCTTTTTCCGACTGAGCCGTTTTTTGGCTTTGCGCTTAGATTCTGATTCATCCATGATTCTGTACAACTCTATTGTCTTTCCGGCCTCTTGACATCCAAGAAGATTCCCAGACTTATTAAATCTAACAGTTGCAATCCTACCCTTGCTATCCTTATTTTGTCGTCGAATTTCTCCAAAAAGCTTCAATACCTCCCATTTATTATTTGTGGGATTTCCATTCTCATCAACAAGCTGGTTGTCTGGAGACTCATGTTTTATATTATACACACGTAGTTCAGGATCAGCAGATCCGGTTACCATATACTTCTCCTCTGCATCCACATCTATAGACCATATTTCACTACCATGATCAGTGATAATTTGGACACAGTACTGGGAATCCAGGTCCCACACCCTGACATATTTGTCCTTAGAGCAACTAGCGAGCTTTTTACTAGCTTCTAGGAAAACAAGGTCTGTCACCTACCAAATGAACAATGAAGTGCGGCAGTTAAGAAACTATCTGCTAGTCCAATCGTGTAATCAGTGATGTTAAGCCAATTAAACTAAAAACTCTGACACCATCATATAAAGCTAACCAGAGTTTGTGTCACAAACCTTCGTTACAGTTTGAGCATAAATATACAAATGAGTATCCATTCCAAAAAGAAAAGCTAATTACACAGCAAGGAAGTCCCTAATATTATATAGAGCAGATGCCATTCATAAAAAGTAGATGAATCTTATCCACACAAAAACTTGAACAAACAGCACATGGAAAATAACAAGAAGAAAGAACCGAGAAAATGTCTCTAGAACATGATAAGCGTGATAATAAAACCTGGCCCCGGTGGCCTCGTAGCCGGTACAGCCCCGTTTCCGCAATAACATCCCACAAGATAACATCACAGTCTTTGCCCCCGGAGGCAAGCAGAGACCCCTGCTTGTCAAACCGGAGGGCAGTCACGGCGGCCCTGTGCCCATTCAAAGTCGTCTCGCAGCTCCCCTTCTCCGCATCCCAAATCCTAATACTCCCGTCCGCATGCCCACTAGCAACCTACCACACCCACCCACAAAAAAATCATAAAAAACCAATCTTCACACCACAGATCAACAAAACAAAGCAGCCTTTGATGCTTACGATGGAGGAAGAGGGGGAGGAGGCAATGGAGGTGACGGCAAGGGAAGGTCTGGAGGTGCGAGTTGAAAGGACCTTGGAGCAGGTAGCCTGGCGCAGGTTCCAGACGTTGATGGAGTCGAGGGCCGGGGCGAGGAGGTGCTTGCCGGTGGAGTCGAAGCAGATGTTGGCGTCGAAAGAGGCGATGACGCCGAACGCCGCCGCCGGCTCGTACCGGAGGTAGGACTTCACCATCGTCGCCGGCGGGGATCGGCCGTCGTCGGTGGGTTCGCCGGCGGCGGGCTCGGTCTCCTTTTTATTTCCCTCCTTAAACCTCTGAACCGTAGGTTTTATTACAGGGTGGGTGGAAATTACGCAAATGGGGACCTTCAACTATGAATTTACGAAATAGTGACACATAATTCCTATTTCAAATAAAGGGTCAAAATATAAATTCTTGCAAAATGACTATTGGGCCCGTGGTTATTGGCCCACAGTGGACGGTTCAATTGAGGAGTAATCAAATATACACATACATATATATATATATATATATATATAGAAAAGTTTATGTCGGCCAAGGCAAGAAATTTGTCTTGCCCCAAGCTCTAATCTGGGCCATCTTTATTATCGAACAACATAAATTTGATAAAAATAAAAAAAAATCTTCTACCATCAACGATCGGGTTCTAGCCAAGGCTGACAGGGCGGGGGAGGGGGGAGCGTCCACCGTGGGGGGGGGAGTTGTTACAGGCAATGAGACATACCCTCGATGACCTCCTCTACCCCACTCCTCCCCTTACCCCTATAAACGCTCCCCCTCCTTGCTCCCCTTTGACCCCTCGATGACCTCCCTGCCACAGTCCTACCGCCCGCGATGACTCCCTCCCCCTCGCCCACCCGCGAATGCCCCCACTCCTCTGCAGTTGATCTCGCCGCCGCCATTGTGCTGCTCAACCCTGTCGACGCCAATGCCGTTGGACATGAGGCGGTGGAGGCTGCAAGTGTTGCTAGCATCGCGCATCGCTATCATCGTTAGCGCTGGAGGAGGAATCGAAGGAGTCGGCATTGAAAGGGTGAGTGGGCGGTGACAGGGGCAGCCACCTCCTCCTAATGGGCAGCGAGGCTCCACAACGGGACTCGATGATCTAGGTCATCCTTATAATCGGATAGCTTAGATCAAATTTAAGTTTAAATTTTTTCAAAACCAATAGATCTTAACCGTTCTTGTAATCGGATGGCCTAAAAGGATATTAAAGGCATGTGATAATAAGACAAAAGGGGGGCATTGTTCATGTTTGTTTGACAAATATTCTCGGCCAAAAAATATGTTGTCCATAGTTAAAAATCTCTGTCAAAACTTAGTTAATTTTAAAATTTATCATCATTTCATATTTTTTGTATTGCCATCTAAAATACATACTTTTCTCATAAAAGATACCTTATAATTTATACAATTTTTTTCTCTTTTATTTTTTCATTGTTAACATGAAACTAAAAATCCCTATTTTGTATATATATTTGAACAAATGTGTGTAATGTCATTATGAGATATTTTAAAATCTAAGATTCATGTGCCTTAAATTTAATACTTTTATTTGATAATTTAGTAATAAAATTTAATAATTATAACTAATTTCATGAATTTATTAATTTTGTTGGTTGCTCGGTCAGCCATTTAGTAGGACAAAAAATATATCCATATTTTGTTTATTTTATACAACTATAATTGACCAATCAAATTTGGTCACAAATATTTTAAATGCAGTTTGGCTTGTCATTCTGTCACCAACACCCATCTCTACTCTAATGTAATAATGGACTAATAGGTTCAAATTGATATTTTAGGGCTTTTAATCATAAATATTAAAATTATATGCTCTCTTTTTCATAAAATAAAAATATTTTTTTAAAAGAAATTCCTTATATCAAATATGTTAAAGTGTTACTTTATCAAATACCAAACGCAATTTAAGTTTTTTTATAACTTATAAATCATTAGCGAATTAAATCTGAGTTGTTCAAGTTATGGTTTGTTTCATTTTTTTTAAAAAAATCTTCATGGGATAATCGTATTCTTGTTTACAAAATATGTCATTACGCGAATGCGTGTGATGCCCAAACTATGAAAATTCCAATGTACTATTATTATTTAATTTTTTTCCCAACTATGATTAAGTATTTTACGAAATAAAAAAGATCAGAGATATTAACAAAAAAAACATTCCAATATAAAATTAAAAGAAAATTGTGGATAATGATCTACTCATGTTAATCTTTGTGAAACGCTTAAACAAGTTGAAATTTGACATTTTTTCCAATTGATACTAATCATATTCATTTTTCAATCCCCAGCCTTGCACCATTGCTAATTGCAAACCGCTTATCATATTGTAGCACCACATTTTTATTGATGGTTCTTAATTAATTAGCGAGAGCCGTCTTTATAGTATTCTAGCAACCATTTCTCCAAAATTTCAATCTCTCTATTTCGCAGCTCCACAACCGATACAGGGTCCGATGCACCTGGTGCCAAAAAATCCAAACAATGTGCTCCTGAAAAACATACATCAGGCCATTTGAGAGCACTGACCCAATCACTGTAAGTAGCTAGTTCACCACTTGTATATACATATATAAAACATACTGTTACCTTCTTTGGTGTATAGAGCAACAACACTATCAGATATGTTGGTTAACACCCTACAACGATATGATACAAGAAAAGGTTAAAAACGGCCTATAATGAAACGGTAGAAGAAGAGATTTGTACGTACCCTCCCGAGCTGTAAGGGTCTCTAAGCCCGTTGGAGAAGATGATGTTGCTAGCAAATTTCTCAAGCACAAAACTAATATTCTGCGTTTGTCAAGATCAAATTAGCATATTATTTCAAATTAGTATATGGTTAAAATCAGAGCCAAACATAGGAGAATGAGATTTATTAAGAGAATTAGACAGTTGAGCCACATACATGGCCACCAAATTCTGTGGTTATCCAATGGGGTCTTGGGGTCACCCCAAAACGGTGTTGGCAATATGTGGTATAGTTTTTAAGATCAAAGGGCGCTGCTTGAAACATAGTGTCGTTTGGGCCTCGGCCGATGGGCATCACCATCTCAGAACATGCCTGTACACAAATATTACTGATCACTGATGTTTAAAGTGCCGACGTTGAAAGAACCATAAAAACTTCAATGGTTATATCTATATATACAACATGGAGAAGAATAAGAAAAAAATTACGATATACCTGCCAATACCAGCCATAGTACACAGACGAAGAGTCGATCACAGAAATGCAGGAAAAGTCGCCAAATTCGGCGACCAAGCCAGCATAAACCTTTCCAAGCGTATCGGCGTCTACGGCTGCATCAATGGCATCACACACCCTATTCACGAAATATGTTGGAGGGTTGTCGTACTGTGCGGCTATGGCGAAATACGAATCCATCACGTCCTTCAATTGTTGGGCATTCGCGAGAGGGCTTTATGATCATCATCACACGATGTTATGAACATACAAAGTTCGTAATATTATTTGCACGTATGTATTAAGGTAATATATAAGAGAACTACCTGCAGGTGTTGAACTTTTTACTAAGCAATTGCAGACCGTTAGGAAGAGAAGCAACAAGGTCGATGTCGAACCAAGACTGTCTAATGGTGCTGTAGCAACTCTCACTAGCTTCCTATATCAATAACCAAATAAGATAGTTAATCATATAGTAATTTAATACGAGCAGATTTTTGCAATTTTGCAAGTATAGATAGATTAAGAAATGGCCATGCACTTGCCATGAAATCTTTGGAGACGACTGAGTAGTAGCCATTCTGGGGGGTGATGTCGTCGAAGTAGAGAATTGGAGCAGACGATGCAAGGGCACCCATGACTATATGTGGGTACTTTAGCCGAAACCAAGAAGCAAGCACTAAACAAAAAAAGCATCCATATGAATATTTACTATGAATGAAATTAGCCAAGGAGAAACATGTCTCACAAAAGAGTGCGATCTATAATAATGTATACTTCCTCCATAAGATCCTCCCATGGCAATCACCGGGCAACCCTCGGCAGATAGGTTCTTCTTGATGTACAACAATACCTCGGCATAGTCTGCCAGAGCTTGGGTGGAGGAGAAGTAGCCGAGGGTGGTCGAGTTGCTTTGAGCATTTTTCTCCGACCCGAAGGGAAAAGATCGTCCATAGTATCGGTGCTGCAATTATATATGAAATATGTATATATAATATATGTAGCGGATTTATTTTTCTTATACTAGTTAAGGACTACTAGCTAGTTTTAGACAAATAAAATATACCTCAATGTACACCAGGAGAGCCTTGAATTTGGAGGCCAAGTTGAGAGCAAACAATGGAGCATAGACGAGATTTTCAACATCTGCTTCGTCTCCGGGGAGAAAGAAAATTGGGGAGCTAGTGTTGGCTCCTCCCCAGTACTGGGAGTTCACTGCATACCTCTGTTGGAAAGTGGCGTAGCTTTCCGGGTTGTAGTTGAAGTGATCAACTGTCTGTGTGTAATTGAACCACTGTACCGGATCATCACCACCACTTGGACGAACTGACTGTGTTTGAAGACCTCTAATTTTGGTGCTGCCACCGAACAGGCCAAGTCTGGGGAGCTTGGAATGAGCTGCTGCAATGGAAGCTAATATGAGGAGGACAAGACATGAGAGCTGGATCATTTGTAGCCTTGCAACAATGCCCATGTCTACAGGTTGAAGATGAAATCGTTGCTGAAATAGAAGCTTGCATGCAAAGGATATAAAAGGTGGGATTGTATGTATAGTAGTTTGAGTACTTTGGTAACACCGTTATTATCAAATTGTTATATTTACATTTGCAAAGTCTTTGTTGGCTTACATGCTGCAGGCCATTTTTGTCTTAATATATATATATATATATAATAAGAATGCCTTAATTTTAATTAAGCATGCAAAGATAGCTTACCAATATAGTTGATCAATCACCTGGATTTATAAATGATGCCAAGTAATATATAGCTGTATCAATATAATTAGCTGATTATCAATAATTTTCATGTTGTACTTTGGGATCTTAGCCCAGTATAATATCCAGAATGCATATGTTTATGTATTTGGTTGACTTTTAGCCATGATATTGAACTGTAGGTTGAAACAAATGTTTAGAAAAAAAATCCTAATTTGAAAGAAAACCCAAATATAGGGTTTTCATGATCTTACTGTCAAGTAATCTAGTTGACAAATAAAATTTAATATTATTTCCTATAACAGGTGAAACCAAACTCCCTATAAATGGTAGAATAAAAGGTAATGTCTGATTTAACTGCATTCATTAATATGTGAAAGTTGTTCTTAATTAATCTTGTTATCCATTTAGACAAATTGGAATATTTTCATTTAGTCTAACTGATGTATTTTGCAGAAAGAGTGATAGAAGTACGTTTGCATCATCACTATTCACAATCATTTGAACTTTTTGGTATATCAATGTGAGCTGTCTTTGTCGTAATAATATTCCAATAACCATAGCTCCAAAATTTCTAGCTCTCAGTTTCGCTGCTCCACAACTGATGCATCCGGAGCCAAAAGGTCCAAGCAGTGTGCTCCTTATATACGAATATATCGAAACCCATTCCATGTATACGTACATATATGTAGGTAATATGTACATTATGATAAAATTGTATTACCTTCTTTGGTGTGTAGAGCTATCACACTATTAGATATTAGGGCATGACTATGGGACGTGAACGAGGGTAGGCATATACGAATGCATGTATATGGACGGGTTCAATGGGGCAAGAAGTGTAAAACCCGCAATTTAAGTCAGGGTTTTATATTCAAAACTGGTCGGTTCAACTATTATTTTTGAGTCGAGTATGTTTCAGAACACGTGTACTAAGCCGACGTTGGTCGCGTGTATAAGCCCTGAAGATCATGCGTACCTAAGTATATGATGATAATGTCATAAACACAACAGAAAAGAATAAGTTATCAAAATACATAAGAGTATTCCAATTCATTTTATTTTTATATATAATAGATTGTATAATTAGTTTTATGCCGTTTATCGCGTCAGGATGTGTTATGGGATAGTTTGGGTTGTTAATAGTTATAGAGCATGTCATTATAATGTTGTGGTGTTTGTTTTATTTTATGGGATTTTTCCCGATTTTTTTGGGGATTTTCTACAACTTAGTTATTATTCTTTACTCGAGCCGGAGCCGAGTCAAGTAATATTTACGAGTTTGCCACCAAGCCCTTTTCTTTCACCCACCCCCTTGCCGTGCCGCCCCTTTTGCTTGTCGTCGCCGTCGCCGTTGACGCCGGCCTGCCACCGATTGTTGCCACCAGGCCTTGCCACGGCGTTGTCGTGCCGCCTCGACCAACCCCGGCCACCGTCTGGCTGCCGCGACGCTGCAATCGCCATGCCTAGCGACGCGCTTGTCGTCGCCACGGTCGGGTAGTCGCCTTGACACCCTTGACCCTCCAGCGACCTTCTCTGACCGGAGCGGAGCCCATTGCCGATCCGGCTGGCTGGAGCAAGTCACCCACCGCTGCCGCCTCTGTTTCTGCCATTTTCTAGCGAGCCGCTGCCTCCGCCGACCATGTTGAAGTCGTAGATGCATCGGACTTGCCGAGCCGATTCCAATGATACCCAATATGACCCCTATTTAGCCAATAGACGTTTCCAGCGATTGCCGTTGGAAAACCACCAGAAACAGTTGGAAAACTACCGGAACATGCCGGAAAACCGGATTTGCTGGAATTCTCCTGATCTTCAACGGGGCTCATCTAGTCGAACTTGATTGAACTTTAGATGCCAATGAGGGCCGAATTCGAGCTTCAAGACGCGTGATGAAACCCTAGCTGTCGTGGATTGTCGACGACGAGAGGTATAATTACCTCTAAGTTAATGATTTAACTTGATGATTGATAGCACAACATGCTAGGATTGATTAATTATCATGATAAATATTTGACTATGGATGAAGTGATAAGTGCATGCTGTGATTAACGATGAATGAAGGTTAAGTGATTTAATGAGGTAAATTGAGTTGGAGCATGATAAGTGACCACGATGTAACCTAGAAAAATACAATAAAATTGGTATGAATATGATGAGCTAGGATTATTCACTTTCATGATTATTTGATTGTTTATTGTGATGGATGATGATTTACTTTTATGAATAGTTAGCGGGCGTTAGTATTTAGTTTTGATGTGTAGGTATGGAATAGAAGTTCGCCGCCTAGGCGCGATGACACGCTTGGAGCTTCTACCAGGTCCATTTAGGACTAATAACCGAACAGTTTTCCGGATTAATAACCCCTTGAGGATGATTTCGAAAACAAGATCTACCATAAGTTGCCTTCGAGCCTATTATATAAATCCCTTCCTAGGCCTATATATATAATTTTATCGAGTTTTCAGTGAGACGAGAGATGGAGAAACCGACTACACGTACCATGAGCAGATGCCGTGACAGTCAAAGCGGGCTCTGGATTAGTGCAGTGGATTGTTCCATTCCCGAGGGATCCTGACAACTCCGCGTTTGAGTTCCTCACACCCAGAGAACGTGGAGGTTTATGGGTACTGTTTAGTACAACGTATGTCCGGACTTGTGGTTTAGAGGGTACTAAAGGCGACTGCCTGAGAGTATTCGGCCTTCGTGCTCAAGGCCAGGAGAAATATGGAGGTAAGGAGAGGGCTTAGGATTTGGGACTAGAAAATAAAGTAAGAAAATGTCGAGAGAGGCATCAGCAACAACAGATCAGTCAGTTTGGGATGCTACCGGGTCTGCAGCCCAGTGGCTCCTCAGTAGGTGCCCTTCAGAGTGTTCACGAGGAGTATATGATATTTTTTTATATGAGATTGTTTTTATAGCCAACTTGTTATAGTTATTTTTTTTCTGGACCAGTAACACTTGTTACTGACGTGTTTTTATACCATATGTAGGTAATAATCACGAGTTAGAGGAGTCAGCTTGGACGGAGGAGCACTGTTGTCGCTTGCACACATGTCAGTCGATAGAGTGGTTAATATTTTGTTATGATGTTATTATATTGATTTGATGTGATTAAATACTAAAATATGAGGACATGATGAGATGAAATACTAAGACATGATGACAGGAAAAGGAAATGAGAATAGATTGCGCAACATAAGTGTGGCGGGTTGAAACCCAAGTTCCAGAATGAGTATACATCATATTAAATTATGTGTGATTGAAATTGTTGATATATGCATATATACTTGTATATATTATTTTGACAGGGTGGACCCTAATTGCATTTCTAAGGGGGATTCTGTCTGTTGTATTTTAGAATTTTTATGCGATTTTTATCGTAATTGTGTTGATGGGTAAATTAGTTTGAATATCATCTATGTAGTATCATGTTAGAATTCTGTGCATTCATCCATGTATGACGAATAATATCTTTATTTTAAGACGCCGAGATTAGATTCGCACGAGTTAGGTTCGGGTTAGTCGACCTAACCGGGCCCTGTAATATGTCGGTTCGGTTCACGAGTGTGAACCGAATTTGGGATGTTATAGGAAGCGCCTGTTGCCAGAAAACCTCGACAGTGGTATGATTGCGGTTGCCGCCGGTCAAGATCGATGGCCAAGGCGACAAAGATCATGGTGGTGGTGGCGATCGGTGGAGTTTGACCGCTAGCTAGCTTGAAAACGGCCGAAAAGGGGTGGAATCGCCCTTGGGTGTGGTGGCATCGCCTGCGGCGATCGCAGCCACAGCGGTGATCATGGGTGATCTCAAAATGAAGATCTTGATAAAGATAAGCTATATGGGTGGTTGGATTGGCTAGAGGTGGCTCACTAGAGCCTAAAAATGGCTTGGACGGGTAGCAGCAGCAATGGAAACCAGCTATAAAAATATCATTGCCAACAGTGACTGCGGTGGCACCGGTGGTAGTGAGGGGTACGACTCGATAGTTGACTGTGAGGTGGTCATGGTGGTGCCAGTCTAGTGGTTGGGGGAACCAGAGACTCACCAACGGCGAGCCGAAGTGGTGGTGCCAGGGGTGTAAAACTCAGAAAATCATGAGCAATGTCTCAAAACTAACCGGACGGAAGCTATGGCCGGCGTGGACGTCTTAGATCTTGCCACATGGCATGAACAAAATTTTAAAAAATTAGTAGCCTAGTGGGGCCCACCCACCTATGGGTATATAAAATATACATATAAACAGAAAGCTTAGATCGAGACCGTTCAAAATCAAAACTGATTTGAAACTTAAAAGCTAATATATAGGTGGAAATTAATACAAGAAGACTAAATGAGTCTCAAACTTTCAACTCAATCAGGTGAAAATCTATCATTCAATCAAATTGATCTATAGGGGTACAATCTAATGATCTGAAGTCCCTATGATATATGCAAATAAAATACTCTAAAAATTTTAAATAAATACAAAAATGATGCAACGGCCTATATCTAAGCTTAAAACCCTGGCTAACCCATAAAAATCATATATATACCTTATATATACACTGATAATTCATACTCCATTGTAGTTTAACTCAGCTACTATTTGCATATCGGGTATATTCTGTCATTATTACGTACTTATACAGTCATTAAGGCCCATACTTATGATCTAAAAATTAGTCTAATTTGATCTCGTTCGAATTTTTGAATGGACTCAATATTAACATGCACGGGTGAAAACAACGAGGCGGTGAAACCCTAATCTGAAGCCTAATTTTACAAAATAAATCTCCGCCAACGCAGAATCCAACACGTCTTTCTAATCTTCACTGCACATGCCCACCAATCATAAGTGTCAGCCGTTACCACGGTGCGGAAAAATAAATGATGACAAAACCATTTGGCCAGTCACCTAAAATAAAGATCCGGACAAGTGAACCGTGTGCCATTCCTAACAAACATCCGGTCAGTCAACACTTCCGCATCGCTATCTTCGACATTTTCCTCATCAGCAACAACCCGCATCAGAAACCCTTGCACATGCTATTACCACCCTTTTTCTTTGTTAACTCCCAATGAAAGCACCAACATCATCGCCAATAAGCAAGTACTGTTTCATAAAAAGGAGAATACAGGAAAAAGTAAATGTAGAAAAATTTAGCAATATACATGATATTCATAAACATCATAAGTAACTTAATCAGAAGCATCCTAATAAAAGATCTCATTCAGTTCAGATAATCAAGTGACTTAACAGAGAAAAAGAAAGCTGAAAATATCTCCCACACAGGCAAAGGCCAGAAAGAATGCACAATGGGCAATGAAATGATGTGCAATGGACTGATCAGCAAATCAATTTCTTTCAGAAAATCATTCGACGAAAAACAGAAAAATTAAAAAAACAATAAACATACATAGGTTCTATTTTCTTGAACTGAGTAGAAGTAGAGGAGGAACAAGAAAGCCTCAGTTCCAAAGCATTGAGCTCCGACACAGAACCTCCACGTCCCAATCAATTTGAGGATCGGAAACGCAATTCCAACTTGGTCAACCCCCTGCAAATTTCAGACAGACAAAAGAAACGAACCCTTGAAACGCATCATTTAGCTCAAAAAAGAAAAATATAAAAAAAAGAAAGAAAGAAAACAACTACTCACATAGTTATCATCTCGTTTCTTTTTCACATCCACCTAACTCCAAACTTAACCATATCCAATGTCTGAAATTCCGTCAAGAAACAAGCTTTCTAGCCACAACAACACCCATATCGTCCACTGCTCTGGAAAAATGTTCAACATGCTCCAACAAACGCAAAATTAAGGTGTGGAGGAGAAGTAGATCCCAAGTTTCAGACGTTTCCCACTCGGCTGCGAAATTCAGATTAACCTCAATTTTGATTCCTGCTATTTATTATATACACAAAAGATCAGACTGCTCATTTTTACAAAAACATGACAAGAGAGCTTAACCATATCGGAAGAGGAATTAATCTAATCATATTCATTCAATTCGAACGAACAAAACTTAAAACTCGCGATACCATACTAGGTGAAGAACTCACGCCACCATCATGCTCCCAACAAATATGATACACCAAAACCGACTCCTTTAAAAAGAAAGCAGTTGAAGATCGCAACTCCCCGGCGCAAACCCTTCTTGCTCGCCGTCTCGAATGTCGCCGAGCTCGTCCTCGCCGGCGTCCTGGAAGCAGAGGCAATGTGGTCGGCCGGCGGCGGGCGGGGTGGGAGGGGTGGTGGGATTGGAAGAAGAGGAAGGCCAACCAGAATGGCAGACTCGTAAACAAGAAGATAAAGCGGGGGAGAACAAACGGAGGTGAGAAAGGGAAAGACGGTGAAAATATTGGTTGGGAAGGCAAATAATTGAGTGGGTCCCACAAAATGCATGCTCTACTTAGGGTTTCTAATTGAGCGAGTCGGCTCGTGAGCATTTAGCGTGAGCGAGCCGGCTCGTGAGCATTTAGCGTTCTGCTCGGCTTGACTCGACTCGAAACTCGATATTTAAATGCTCGACTCGAACTCGAATTTTACGAGCCGAGCTTGAGCAAGGTCGTGTTTGACTCGACTCGACTCGGTTATAACTCGAACTCGACTCGTAGCTCGACTCGATAAAATAATATAATAATATAGTTTTTATATTATATTTTATATATATATATATATATATGCAACATAATAACAAAAAAGCAAGATAGTTGAGATGGTAAGTATTCCATATTGGCCTCATTTTTTAAAGTGAGGTACTTTTGACTTTTAATCGAGCTGGTTTCGAGTTAACGAACGAGCTGGGCGAACGAGCTCACAAAAATTAAACAGTTTAAGTATATTCGAGCTCGAGTCGAGCTCGAACACATAAAAGATATTCGAGTCGAACTCGAGCATGTATGTCCAAAACTCGTTCGATCTCGAGTCGAGTTCGAACGAGTTTCGAACTATTCGAGCCGAGTTCGAACACATGTTGAGCTCGGCTCGCTCGCTCAATTAGCACCCCTACTCCTACGTAAGAGTGCTGAGTCTGGATCATGCTCTCCACCTCCACCCTTTTCTGCATTCACAGGGCTAATAATAAAAATTAACTTCATAATACACAATTCACAGTCTAATATCAAGCTACAAATAACACAATGTAAATAATTCACAAGTCCCAACATCATCACAAGTGCAATTGTATTATCTTATCAGCTTATCAACTGTATGTTGGAAGATATCTAGAAATATCCTGCCCACCAGAAACGATTTGGCACATAGAAAAATTAGTGATGATATTTCTTGCCCGCTTTGTTTTGCTGAAAAAGAATCAGTGGATCATGTATTTATTACTTATCCTACAATAAGAGCTCTCAATTTTGCTATACATGGATTCAGGTCAATCTCTGCTTGCTTGATGAATGCCATTGATTTGTCAATGCCTGTATTGACTATTGACATAGCAAAAAACTACGAACATGGTGCTTTACTGGTTTTACAGCCAATGATAAATATTGATGAGCTCTGGCGAGTTAGAAATCAGATTATCAGGGGAAGGAAATGAGTTTGATTTCACTGCGGTTCTGTGTTAAACAAAGGACTCTTACGCACTCAAGACTGTTAACACTTGAGATGCTGTTATGAATATTGTTAGTAGGTGAGTAGGGTTGTTAGTAGGGGTAATTGAGCAGGGGTGTTTGGGTCATTTCACTAGGAAAGATGCCTACAAAAGGGGCTGTAACAGAATTGTGTAACAACTTTGTTTTGAAAATCAAATTCACCCTCTTGGAGATTGCTCCACCCCTTCGCACCTTTCTTGGAACCCAAGGAACCAGGGCGTCCTGGTTCTTCCCCTTGGTTGCTGAAATTGTAGCCCTTCTTCCACCATTGTTGCTGTTGATCTTCATCCCCTCTCTTCCAGGAAGTTCATCCTCAAGATGGCTCCAGCAAAGCAGAGTTCCAAGCCCTGCAAGGGCAAGGAATTGGTTGTGGAGCTTGGAGGAGAAACCCCTACCAGATTGATACCAGAGCAGGTCGAGGGAGGTACGTCTTCTTCACCCCATCTTGATGAATTATCCCAGATTATGAGGGTTCAAGATCAATTGATTGCTGCCATTACCAATATGTCATCAAAATTTGATTTATTACTGCAATCAAGAAGTGATGGTTTGGGAAATAGAGAAGGGATTGGGACAATTCAGGGGAGGGTTCCTGCAATGGGGATGGAGAGGGATGATCCATTGCTGGAATCCCATGTTGGACGCCCTCAAGAGGTGCTGGAATCCCATGCTGGACGTCCCCAAGAGGTGTTGTTGACATCAGTAGAGAGGGGGCAACACCATGAGGGGCTGTTGCAGGGTATGGTTGATCATTATCCAGGAGCACATCCAATTTCAGCAGGGATGGGGCGACCTTGTGAGGATGGGTTGGTTGGTAGGCGACCTTGTGAGGATGAATTGCAGGGTAGGCGATCTTGTGATGATTTGTTGCAGGGTAGGCGACCTGGTGATGAGGTATTGCAGGGTTTGCACCACTAAGAATAGCTGGAAGAGACGCTGTTGCAAGGAGGAAGAAAGCAATTCGGTATGGGCAGGAGAGGAAGAGCACCTGTTCGACAAAATTTCCAGGAAGGCACTGCCCAAAATTGCAGGGATATTACTGCCTATGATGACCCAAATGAAGATTTCTTGAAAGGCTCCAAGATCAGCTTCCCAAAATTTGATGGAACTAAGGACCCAATTTCATGGTTTAGCAGGGCAGAAAAATTTTTCAAGCTGCACCACGTCCAAGAGAGATTGCAAGTTGAGTTGGCAAGTTTTCATTTGGAGGATGATGCACAAATTTGGTTTGATATGCTGCAAGAACATCATGGGGTTCCTAGTTGGCCTGAATTGAAGGAAGCCATGAATCTTCAGTTCGGTCCCTAGGAGTATGAGGATTTTTATGGCGACCTTACTAGGTTAAAACAAGACACATCAGTTCAAGAGTATACCGTTCAATTTAACCGGTTGGCCACTAGAGCTGGAAGCATGACTGAAAAGCAAAGAATCAGCAACTATACTTGTGGTCTCAAGCCTCAATTGAGAATGGAGGTGAAAGCTAGGAAGTCGGATACCTTATTGGACGCTCAAGGGCTGGCTAGACATTTGGAGAACCATGTGAATCAGAAATCAGCAACAATTGGGAGAGCAATGAACAGGGGATATCAACATTTAGCTGGACCGTCTAACAAGGGAGGAAGTTTTGGTCGGTCAAGGCTGATGTTGGGGTAGCAGCAGAACAACAACTCAAGGAGACTCCTCATGGACGGAAATTCAGCATCAATCAATTGCAAGAGAGAAAGGAGGTTGGATTGTGTTTCAGGTGTGACGAGAAATTTGTACCTGGACACAAGTGTAAAAGGTTATTTGTCATTGAAGTGGAGAGGGAGGAGGAACTGTCGGAGGAGGACGATAGTGACCCGGAAGATGACTCCCTTACTCCAACCATCTCCTTGAATGCTTTGACGGGAATCATTACCTCAAACACTATGAGGGTTCTCGGAAGAGTGGGTGGACACCAAGTGACAATTCTGATTGATTCGGGTAGCTCCCACAATTTTGTGAATGCAAAGCTGGCTCAGAAATTGAAGTTGCCGAAGGAAACCAGCAATGGACCCAAAGTTCAGATTGCCAATGGCGACCGAATGTGTTGTGGGGGAAGGTGTTCAGCTATCAAGATTGAATTTCCAGGATATGCTACTACTTCGGAATTTTTCATACTTCAGCTCGAGGAGATTGACATCGTTTTGGGTATTCAATGGTTGAAGACGTTGGGGCCAATCCTTTGGGACTTTGAATCCCTCACGATGTCCTTCAAAGATCAAGAGAAAACAGTAGAATTGAAAGGGCAGATTACTCCTCCGGATCAGTTGTGTGACAAGAAGCGTATTTCGCAATCTTTCAAACAAAGGAAACAATTTGATGAACTTGCAAGTGGTGAACAGCAGGGTTTTGGGTCTACCGGAACCTGCTTTAACAGTTCAACAACAAGATGGATTGGATCAGCTGTTGCTAAGGTTTGACAAAGTGTTTTCTGTACCCAAGGGGCTGCCACCTACACGCCCTCATGATCACCATGTGAACCTCAAGGAGGGAACGCTGTCGGTAGCCGTGAGACCGTATCGATATCCTTACTTCTAGAAAAATGAAATTGAGAGACAAGTAACGCAATTACTAGAGGATGGAATAATTCAGCCTACATCAAGTCCCTATTCAGCTCCGGTGTTGCTAGTCAAGAAGAAAGATGGAAGTTGGAGGATGTGTGTTGATTATAGAGCTCTCAACAAGGCAACGATAAAGGATAAGTTTCCCATTCCCAACATTGATGAACTCTTGGATGAATTACATGGTACTACCTATTTTTCTAAGCTGGATTTGAGGTCAGGTTATCATCAAATAAGAATGCATGGAGAGGATGTCCACAAAACAGCTTTCCGGACACACCATGGGCATTATGAGTTCAAGGCTATGCCGTTCGGATTATCCAATGCCCCTTCCACCTTCCAAGCTTTGATGAATGAGGTATTTGCTCCCTATCTCAGAAAATTCATATTAGTTTTCTTTGATAATATTCTTATCTACAGCAAGTGTTGGGATGAACATCTATACCATCTTGAGTTGACGCTAGCTGAATTGTTTAGACATGAGTTATATGCTAAGAAGGAAAAATGCTCTTTTGGGTTGCGTCAAATTCAGGATTTGGGACATGTTATCTCATCCGAAGGGGTTGGCGTGGACAAGGAAAAAATAGAGGCTATTGTGAATTGGCCGACGCCGAGATCAGTTAAGAGTATAAGAGCTTTTTGGGATTAGCTGGGTATTATAGAAAGTTTATCAAGGGCTTTGGTACTCTAGCAACTCCATTGTCGGATTTACTGAAAAAGGATGCTTATCATTGGGACCTTCTTGCAGAGCAAGCCTTCCATGACCTGAAACAAGCTCTCACAAAGGCTCCGGTGCTGGTGTTACCAAACTTTAATATACCCTTTGTGATCGAATGTGACGCGAGTGGGATGGGAATAGGGGCTGTTTTGATGCAACAAAATCAGCCCATTGCATTTTTCAGTAAGAAATTGAATGGGAGAAATTTATTGCTGTCAGCTTATGAAAGAGAGATGATGGCTTTAGTGTTGGCTGTCCAAAAGTGGCGTCACTATTTGTTGGGTCGATCATTTGTGGTCCGAACAGATCATTCCAGCCTCAAGTTTTTATGGGATCAGCAGATTCATACCATGGCACAACAGAAATGGTTGGTGAAGCTGTTAGGATACGACTTTGTCATCGAATACAAACCCGAGAAGGAAAATAGAGTTGTTGATGCCTTGTCGAGACAACAGGACCAAGAAAACAGGGACGCTCTCTTGTACAGCACTCTCAGTGGCTTTGCCAAGTTGGTTAGAGGTGATCAAATAAGCCTATACTACCAATGAGCATTTGTTGAAGCTGAAACAGCAATGTGTTGACAACAAGTTGTCCTCAAGGTGGGAAGTGAGGGACGACATCCTATTTTACAAACATCGGATTTACTTGACTTCTCAAATGGATATTATACCCATCATTCTGAAAGAGTTCCATGATGGTACTCATGAGGGGATTCAAAAGACCTTGAAGCGACTTAGAGCAGTTTTCTTTTGGTCTCGGATGCACAAGGACGTGGTGAGCTATTTGCAGAATTGTGAGATTTGTCAAAAGTTTAAGAGTTCCACGTTAGCACCGGCCGGATTATTACAACCACTTCCTATACCCCAACAAATATGGACTTCCATTAGCATGGACTTCATTAGTGGATTACCAAAGAGTCATGCAAAAGATGGTATTTTTGTGGTGGTTGAAAGGCTTTCCAAGTACAGCCATTTCCTTCCTATTGCTCATCCTTTTTCAGCTCAATCTATTGCCAAGTTGTTCTTTGATGAAAATTTTAAATTGCATGGAATGCCGGCTTCGATTGTATGTGATAGGGATCCAACCTTCACTAGTTCTTTTTGGAAGGAACTTTTCAGCTTACAAGGGGTTGCCTTCAATTACAGCTCTGCCTATCACCCTCAAACCGATGGCCAAACCGAAGCAATAAACAAGGTGTTGGAGCAATATTTGAGATGTTTTACAACAGATAGACCTCGTACTTGGGTTAAATGGTTGCCATGGACTGAGTTTTGTTACAATACCAGCTTCCAATCTGCAATCCGAATGAGTCCTTTTGAAGCCGTATACAATATGCAGCCACCCACCCTATTGTCATACATCCCCGGAACAGCTAAGACAGCAGAGGTTGATGAGGTGCTGAGGACTAGAGATCAGTTGTTGAGGGAATTGAAGGACAACTTAAGGGCGGCACAACTGAGGATGAAGCATTACCATGATCTCCGGCGACGTGATGCTGAGTTCCAAGTGGGGCAGCAGGTCTATTTGAAACTCCAGCCATACCGACAAAATTCCTTGAGAACCAAGCGATCAAACAAACTAGCTGCTCGCTTTTACGGTCCTTTCCCAATCACCAAACGTGTAACACCCCGTTTCGGCTCACCCGTGAACCGACCCGGAAATGTCACCGGCGACCGAACCGTTCGCTAATCTACTGGGTTCGGTTAAGCCGACCCGGATCTGCCCTCGGTGTCTCAAGATGGAGATGCAAACATGAAATGCATGGATGGGATGCATGGGTTCTAACGTAGTCCTACATGCATGCTATGATGTACAAGCAAAGACAAGACAAAATAATAAATGAAAAACCAAAAGAAAATATATACTATTTTATAAAAATACGGTAACACATACTAATCTACCATGACATTCAACCATTATCTCATTCATTTTTACCTGAGCCGAGTCTGTACTCCAAGGCTCCCTACTCATTCATATTTATCAGTTCGTTTCATAACAAGTAATTCACTCAAACAAACACATCAAAATTATCGTTTACATAACAATAACACACCATCATTATACGTTACACGCGGCAGGTACATGTGTGCGCGGTTCCGTGCTGCTCCTCCGCAGTCCCGACAGCTTTCATCGCTTCGCATTCCTCACCTACATATATATAGAAAAACCGTCAGTAACGAGTGTTACCGGCCCGGAAAATAACTAATATCAATCTGGCACAGGAGAGCAAACTCTCCTGTTGAATCAAAACCATATACTTCCTCAAGAACTCTCATCAGGGCACATACGGGAGCCGTCGCCATCGGGTCGACAGCGTCCCCTATCTTTCACATTCTCATGCCTCGGCCATTTCTCTATTGCTTCTCGCATCAAATCTCATTCCTTTCGCCCTCTGCACCTTCCATATTACTCCTGGCCTTGAGCACGAAGGCCGAGTACTCTCAGGCAGTCGCCTTCAGTACCCTTTGAAACCACAAGTCTAGACATGCGCTGCAATGCAGTACCCGTGAACCTCCACACTTCTCCGGGTTTGAGGAACTCAAAGGTGGAGTTGTCAGGATCCCTCGGGAATGAAACGACCCGCACACCATTCCAGAGCCCACTGTCGACACACACGTGCCCGCTCGCGTAGCACGGTAGTCGGATTTCCCTCATTCAGTCTCTCACGAAAACACGAAAACTATACATATATATAGGTCTGGGTTGGGATTTATACAATAGGCCCGAAGGCAACGTGAGCTGGATCTGAAGTTCGAAAACAAACTCGAGGGATCTCATCCTCGAGGGTTATTAATCCAGAAAAGAACTGTTGGCTAAATGGCCCGAGTTAAGTGGGATCCGATAAAACGCCACTTAACTCGTCCTGCACATAATAAATCAAATACACAAGAGAGTAGCGTAAATCAGAGAACGAGTCCTAAACGGACCTGGTAGAAGCTCCAAACGGGTCCACGCGCCTAGGCGGCGAGCTCCTACACCGTACCTACACAATCAAGCTAAAAACTAACGCCCGCATGATGAATCACACATCCTATAGCATGCACACACAATCAACACAATCACGCGTCAATCAACACACATCAACCTATATCGATTCTAGCAAGTCTACTTAGGCTAGTTTGCATTAGATCATGATTATTACCTAATAACCCTAATTAGTTTCATAACTTCTATTTTTAACACCACACAATCAAACAAATTTCATATTTTATCCTTAATCAAATCTACATTTATATATATATATTATAACACACAATTCACCAATCCTAGCATGCAATTCTAATAATCAATACTTTTAAATAATTAAATTAAAATAAATTATACCTCGCGTCGTCGAAAATCGGCGACGGCTAGGGTTTCCGTTTCGTGGCTCGAAACTCGAATTCGGCACCTAGCGGTGTCCGAAGTCCGATCAGATTGGATCAGGTGCGTTCGGCGGATGATCTGGCGAATTTCCCACAAATCCAATGTTCCGGGCGGTTTTCCGGCGAGTGTCGGCGGTTTTCCGGCGGATTCCGACGGTTTTCCGGCGACTGATTCGGGACGGGGCAATCAAGGGGTCTATCGGCACCAGCTCGACGAGCTTGGTCCAATGGTGGTGTCAAACAAGAGCAGCCGAGGCGGCGATGGCCGTCGGCGGCGTGCAAGGTCGGCGGCGCGGTGTCGCTCCGATCGAGGCTCCGGCCGGCCTCGACGGCGGTCGGGAGGATGGGGGAAACGTCGGCGACGGTCGAGGGGGTGGTCGTCGGGGTCACAGCGGCGGCGGCGCGGCCCGAACGGCGGCGAATCGTGAGGGAGCGCGTCGCGGCTCGTGGGGCGATTCCGGCATCATGGCGGCGAGGCGGTGGCCGGGATGGGTCGTGGCGGCACGGCGACTGCACGGCGGGGCGGGGCGGCGTCGATCGGGCGCAGGGCGGCGTCGACAGCGGCGGCGGCGGCGACGAGCACAATGGCGGCGGCGATAGGGTTTAGGAAGAGGAGGGTGTCAGGAAGGATGAAGTGATGCTCTAGTGGCAGTTTCGTAAATGAGTATTGACTCGATTCCGACTCGAGTCAAAATAATAACTAATTCGTAATAAATTCAAAAAAAATCTAGAAAAATATGGAAAAATCACATAAAATAAAACAAACACAATAACATCCAAATGACATGCTCTATAACTAATAACCCACCCGAATATAATCCAACGCGTCCTAACGCATTATTCGGCCTAAAACTATTTCTACGATCTAACATATAAAAAGAAAAAAATACTGCATACTTTCATATATTCTGATAACTCATTTCTCACCATCTTCTCGACGTTATCATCATATATTCAGGTACACCTGACTCTCATCGCTCATAACTCACAGCTGGCCTCGACTCAACACGCGGTTCATGAAACTGACTCGACTCGAACCAATGGTCGAATCGACTAGTTCGGTAACGTAAAACCTTGACTCGAGTCACGAGTTTTACATTATTATTTTTTGTTAGATACATGTACAAGAAAAATAGAAATACATGTACAAAAAAATAGAAATTGTAATTGATATTTGGGCTTGGGACTAATTAATCGTAATTGGAATTTGAACTTCTAAATGAACTAGGTTTTGAACTAGTTTTTAAATTAGTTTTGAGTTCATCAAAATTAAACAGTTTAATGTATTCGAGCGTGAGTTAAGTTCGAATAACATAAAAAATATCCTAGTCGATTTTGAGTATATATATTAAAAACTCGTTTGATTTCTATTCGAGTTGGAAGACAAGTTAAAATCAAACACAACGTAAAATTAACTCACTCGTTCGTTAAAAATGTAGGTAGTTGTTCGGTGTGTTGTGTGGCTTATGTCATCTTGGTTAGCTAGATACGTTTCTGACACTCTCACAGTGTTATACATCATTGGCAAGTGAGGAAGGTGGGCGATCATTAGGAGACTAAGTTATTCTTTCAAGTTGGGTTTTAAATTAGTTTCTAACTAGTTTTGAGCTTGTGTGGCTTATGTCATCTTGGTTAGCTAGATACATTTCCTACACTCTCATGGTGTTATACATCATTGGCAAGTGAGGAAGGTGGGCGATTATTAAGAGACTAAGTTAACTGGTTTGATCTCGATCGAGTTCGCGTCAACTCAAAACTCGAAACTACTCGAGTTCGAATACAAACTGAAACCAGCTCGGCAGCTCGTTAGAAACGAACGTAGTTGTTTGGTGGGGTGTTTGGCGTGTCGTTTGGCTTATGTCATCTAGCTAGATCCGTTTCCGACAGTCTCGTGGTGTTATACATCATTGGGAATTGAGGAAGGTGGGCTGTCAGTAGCACGAGAGTAAGTTCTTCTTCTTGATCTTACTGGATTCTGGGAGATTTTCTCGATCGGTTTTTGGAGATTTCTTGTAATGGGTACGTGTTGTTTTTTTTTGTTTTTTTTAATGGGTTGGTAGATTTTTTGTTTGATCGTTGATTACTGATCTTGTTGGAAGTTCGACTTTATGTGCTTTGAATGAAAGTGGGGATTTTCTGAACAATTTTGGTTGATTTGCTTCATGATCATCAGAATTGCTGGATTTCTGGCTGGTGGTAATTATGGTGTATCGGATTTTGATGGGCTGCAAATTTTCTGAGCTTTAATTGATCCCTAGTGTTCCTTAACGCAGGCGCGTTGGTATCTTTTGGCTAAAATCGTGGAGAACTTAAAGCAGTGGAATCTCGTCTCTCGTCTGTGATGTCGTTGAAGAAGATAGATTCCTTCTCAGATGGAAGGGATTCTGACATCCCTTCAGAAAGCGGGTGTCTAACTATTATAGTGCTTGGGGCTTCTGGAGATCTTGCAAAAAAGAAGACATTCCCAGCATTATTCAATCTGTTTCGTCAGGTTATTCGTGTTTTAAAGACTGGAGAAATTCATAGAAACTATTTGATTGCCAAATTTTTTGCGTCTTTTATGGTGCCATACCTATCTTTCATTTGAATGTTATCATTTCCTTATATGCGTGCCTAGGGTTTCTTGCAATCAAATGAGGTTCACATATTTGGATATGCACGGTCTAATATGACAGATGATGGATTAAGAGATAGGATTCGTGGGTAAGATATATTATTTACTTCACTGTAGCCGTTTTCCACATCAATTTTTCCCATTTCATGAAAAAAATATCTAAACAGGCGTTATTGAATAGGTATCTTGCTCAAAGTGCCGGATCAGCCTCGAGTGAAGTTATAACACAATTCTTGCAGCTAGTAAGATTTTTTTTTCTTAAACAGCTTTCTTTGAAAAATTTAATGTTCATGACTTGGTTTGCCTTCTGATTTCTGAAGATCAAATACGTGAATGGCTCTTATGATGAGGAAGAAGGTTTTCTTCAGTTAGACAAAGAGATTGCAAAACATGAAGTATCAAAAAAGTCGGGAAGGCACTGCCCGAAGACTCTTCTATCTTGCGCTTCCTCCTTCCGTATATCCTTCTGTTTGCAGGATGATTAAGAAATGCTGCATGAATAAAGGTAGTCAACCTTTAAATCATTCTTTCTTTAGCAATTATATCACTATGAATGTGTTAAAGCTTTCAAAAGATTGATTTAAAGCAAATGAAACATCAACAAAATTATTATTTTTCTGTAAACATGGCAGCTGACCTTGGAGGATGGACTAGAATTGTTGTTGAGAAACCTTTTGGTAAAGACTTGAGCACATCTGAGGAACTAAGTGCACAACTTGGAGAATTGTTTGAGGAGTCCCAGCTTTATCGTATTGATCACTATCTCGGAAAGGAATTGGTGCAGAATTTGGTATGGCTGTGATCGATTATGAAGCCTCTGCCTTATCTGCTGGCGATCACTGCCATTGACCAGGTTTGAGCTTTTTGCAGTTAGTGCTTCGCTTTGCAAATCGCTTCTTTTTGCCTCTTTGGAATCGGGATAACATTGATAACGTCCAGGTAAGAATCAAAATATTCTCTATACAGATAGCACTACTGCCTCTATCATACTCAATAATGTTTATGAAAAAAGTGAAAAGTTAGTCATTGATCTGATGCAGATAGTATTCAGGGAAGATTTTGGCACTGCAGGACGGGGTGGATATTTTGATGAATATGGGTAAATTGGAGTAGATATTCCGTCTGTTTATATAAACTAAAATGAGCTATGTGTTAGAACACTGGATGATTTATCTTTTTGTTATGATTACTAAAATTCGGTTTTCTTTGTTGGTTTTTTCTTGACAGAATTATCCGTGACATCATACAGAATCATTTGTTACAGGTATGACACTAATGCCTATCATGTGAATGGGTTGGATCAGCCTTTTGGCTATCAAAAAATTAATAAATAGGATGTTACTAACCACATGAGTTGCAAACTTTGAAGATGCATTGCAGTGATTAAGTTCAATTCTTAAGATTAGTGGATGAACTAGTAACCTTTATAAATAATTTTGCAATACTGTCTATGAGTAACTATCAATTGCATTTTCACTTGCTTCTCTGTCACTATAGGTCTTCTGTTTGGTTGCTATGGAGAAGCCCGTCTCCATAAAACCTGAGCACATCCGAGATGAGAAAGTAAAGGTAAGGCTGTTAACTAGCAAGGAAGCTTGCAGCCGAATATCCTCTCTCTAATTGCACTAATCGCCTTCTATTGATCAAAGTGTAGCTTTCACTGTATCACAACATGGCTTTTATAAATTTGAGCTGAATGATCAGATTCTTCAATCTGTCCTTCCAATTTCATTCGATGATGTTGTTCTTGGGCAATATGAAGGCTACAAAGATGATCCAACAGTTCCTAATAACTCTAATACTCCTACTTTTGCAACTGTGGTTCTTCGGATACATAATGAGAGATGGGAAGGTATGCCGTCTTTTTTAATGTTTTTGAAATGTAATTCTGATTTATCTATCACTAAGTAAAATCTATTCATGGCAGGTGTACCCTTCATATTTAAGGCTGGAAAAGCCTTAAATTCAAGGAAAGCAGAGATTAGAGTTCAGTTTAAAGATACACCTGGAGACATATTCAAATGTAAGTTGTTTCATGAAAACAATTAACCCAAAAATGTGGGACATTTACCGATGTTCTTTTAATTAGATGTTATTAGTTAACTATGACACCGTCATCAGCTAGGAAAGATGGTATCATATAATTAATTGCTTGTTTTATTTAAAAATAATGGTTTACGAGATCATACCATTTCTGCTCTGCCATCATTATATATCTTACTTGATATCTAACGCTGAGTATTTTATTTTATAGCTAAAAGGCAAGGTAGGAATGAATTTGTTATACGCTTACAACCCTCAGAGGCAATGTACATGAAGCTAACGGTATGTAATCTATTACGTCATTTACTTACAATTTGGAAATTTAATTTATTTTTTTTATTATTTTTTTAAATTTAAGCATCTCGCATGCACTTCACTGATGGGATTGTTTATGCTTGGTTGTATGGTAAGTTGTTGCTACGTTTTGTGCTTTGATAATGTTGTTGCTTGAATAAAGTGGATAAAAGGAGTAATGCCGCAAGATTAGCATATTCAAGTGTGACAATTTGGTTAGTCACGACAAACAGAGTTTATGAGGTTGCATTTTCATTTCATCATGTTGCTGTCAGATGGGCATCAATAAGTTGCTGAAACAAGCAGCTTTTTCTTATTGCTCTTTCATTCCTTTGATCACCAGATGTGCAAATGACCCAGAGAAATCATGTCAAACACTCCATTTAGCCATGAGAAGGCTGTACAATGTGTGAATGATTGGTTAAGAAAGAGTAGTAATTGCTGAACCCGATGAGCTCTCAGTTGGATTTTTTTTGTCTCCAACTTGTGGCAACCTATGACTGAACTTGAACTTTAGTAAAGAAAGGGGGAAAAAAGTTCATTGATGATAATTACTCAAAAGGAACAACGAATTTTAAATAGAACTATGTACTCTGCGTGTAATATGTTATGCTATGCAGGTTAAGGAACCTGGACTACAGATGTCAACCATACAAAGTGAATTAGATTTGTCGTATGGAATGCGTTATCAGGGTGTCCCAATACCCGAGGCATATGAAAGGCTAATACTTGATACGTAAGTATTTGAAGAATTATGACAAAATTTTGTCTATGGTACATGTAAGATGGGTTTTCTTCTGTCTCTTCTTATCTCTTCTATGTGAAATATGGATTCTTTGCTTCCAAAGAAATTTGGTAGAAGTTCCTCAAATCATTTTTATACCTGTTCTTTATATCAAAGTTGCATAAAGGACAAATAGCTTGGAAAACAATCACACATATGCACTGCCATTGAATGTTTGTGCTGTTTACTTCACTATGCTTTTGCTTCCAAATTGCAGGATAAGAGGTGATCAACAACATTTTGTCCGGCGTGATGAACTTAAGGTAAAAGTTAGAAATCATATCATTCAAATGAACCTGCAGCAAATGTAAGAACTGTTTGATTCATATTTGAAGTTAAATTCATTAGGCTGCTTGGGAGATATTTACGCCGTTATTGCATAAAATCGACGAGGGAGGAATAAAACCACTCCCTTACAAACCAGGTAGCCGAGGACCAGTTGAAGCGGACGAGCTACTTGCCAAAGCTGGTTATGTACATACTCAGGGCTACATCTGGATGCCTCCTTCTGTGATACGCTTACGAAGAGTATGTTCTGTGTTTGCTCAGTTATTGTGAGTTCAATAAGGCCTATCCATACAGCTGATAACTAAATATAGCTGTTCCTATTTTATGCGAGAGAACATGAAAATGATACACCTGTCTGAAGAGTGAACATCAATACTTGGGTTTTCGCTTAAATGTGTGTGCTTATATGGTGGAAATTGCCATACATTTTTAGCGTGTTTTCTTAAGAAAATCTTGCGCTATAAATACGTGCGAACTAGCTGCAATTTTACTGCAGCTAGCTCGTCTTTCTTCCTTCTACTTCGAAGCTGCCTTCTCATGCCTTTATTCTCTGTTACTACCTTTCAGTCACCATGTAACCTTGTATGCATTGATCATACAAACATGTTCAAAGCTGTGGACTTCTTCAAAATTTGCTTATAAGGACAAAGGTTCCCTACCAAAAAAATGATTATTTTCCACGTTTTTCTCCTTGTCTTCTCCACGCCAATTTGTGCAGCGGAGGAAAATTTTAGATTTTTTTCTATATTTTGAAATATTTAAAAGTATGTATTAATTTTTTAATTTTTCTTCGCTTAAAAAATATTTTTTAATCTTAAAACGTGGAGGGAGAAAAGTGGGGTGCAGGAGAGTTTCTCTGTGTCTTTAGTATGGATGAATTTTAAAAAATAACACATACCCACTTTTAAAATATCCAAATACAGAAAAAAGTTTAGATTTTCCTCCACTCTAAAAATTGGAGAAGACTTTTCTCTACGTTATTTTTTTAATGCGCGGAATAAAACTAATTTTTTTGTAGCAGTTGTCTTATGATCATTTTTACAACTTTCAAGAATGACAATGATATTAATAGAAGAAACTTTATTAATATGGGGTTGATCATTCACCCAAAATTATATGTTGGTTATTTATATCAAATTTTTTCCATGAGCTTGATAAAAAAATAGTCCAAACGAAGGATACAATTTCCATTGTTTTGAATTTTAGTTGTCTAACCATGCCTCTCTTCTTTTTCCTCCAAAAAAGATGCCATAGTTTTGCCTTCAGTCCATAGTTTTGCTTTCATTCTCCTAACCACCCACTGGTGTCAACTGTCGACAAATTCTTCTCTTTTTCCAGAACATAGCCATTGAGTCAAAAAGTGAAAGATTGAAACTAAAAGACGTTCAAAAGGATCTTCCATATTGAGAAGACTAAGAAATGATACTAATATGCTTCAAGAAGGGCAAATGGCAAGTGGCAAATGGCTCTAGAATATAATGGAGAAGGTATCTTTGCCTTTCTACTTAGCTTGGAGAAGGTTAGGCAGCTTGAAGAGGCAAGTAACTTGGTGAAGGTGGTGACCTTCTTCGCTTATCCCATTTAAGTATCCATATATTCTTCTTCACCGTTGTCTCATCTAAACCTTCTCCACCAACATTTTCTGGTTTAAAAGAATAGACCGACTAATATATATAATAAATAGGAAAACCAATATTTTGGCACAAAGTAAAATAAAAATTAATTATAAGGTTGTACACCTAAATTTGCTCTAAGACCCAATAAGCAGTAAGAAAATTACCCCTCATTAAATATCGACAATGGCAATTTTAAAATTTTGATAATGAATAAGTCCGGTCACCGATGCATATTTAGATGCTGATCGGGTCTTACAACAGATAATTACTCTTTGACATACTCCAAAAAAGCTAAAGTAAGAAGCTGATAAAAAATGTTAAGTGGAGAAACCGTTAAAAGTGTTAGTATTTAATAGATATTAATGTTAATGTTTAGTTCGATCTATTATGTTACTTGGGTCTTTATTTTGTTGGTTCATGTAATTTCCAAATGGGTATATGTGTGTGATTTTTTCTAGTTTTATTTTGTGTTTGTATCACAAACCTAAATTTTTGCTGGCTAGTTTTTATTTATGAAATAAGTTCCTATGACCAGTTAGCAGCTTTGAAAAAAATTGTATTACTTGCATCTATAAAGTTGTAGTTCTTAATTAGTGCTAATTGTAATATTTAAAAAATAGTACTGATTGTAATATTTTTTAAAAAATACTCATTTTGATGCTGTTTCTACCATTGGACTCGACTATTAAAAACATGTAATTAAGCATATATATACATATATATATAGAGAGAGAGAGAGAGAGAGAGATGCTCCTATGCGTTGCCTTGATTGGCAACGCATGGAAGGGGAGCTATTGGATTGAAATCCAACGGCTCCCCAATCCTTCTCCCCCCAGCCCACAACTCCACTCCCTTTCCCGCCTCTTCCCGCCCACCAGCCCGCCATCGCTGACCCGCCAGTCGCCGCTGCCATGCCCCAGCCCTCCACGATCCCGCCCATGCCACGCCCCTACTTGCCGCTGCACCCTCGTCTGCCCTGTTCCCCCCACCGACCGCCTTTGCCCCCTGCCCTGTATCCCCTTGCGGCTGCCCTGCTGCCGCCAGGCATCTACCCAGCGGCCCACCCGACTACGCTGCCAGGGCCGCACTTCACCCACCTCCCCGGCGGAGCTTCCCCTCCCCCTGCCCTGTTTTAACCCCCGCCCACCCCCCAGTTTTGCCCCCACCTCACGTTGTCTCCCCCTACTGCCTCGTTTCCCTCCACCTCTCTGCCTGTTTCACCCCCATGCCGGCGTCACCTACAACACCGTCGATGGTGGCGCAAAAAACAGGGCAACAGGGGTGGGGAGGAAAGGGCGATGGCAATTTCGTAATAAAAACTTGACCCGCTCTCGAGTCAATATTATGAAATAAATATTAAAAATAATTTTTAAAAATAAATACTATAAAATAAAAACTTGACTCGCTCTTGCTTGAGTCAATATTACAAAATTGATTTTTAAATTTTTTTTAAAATACAATACCATAAAATAAAAACTTGACTCGCTCCCACGCGTGATCGATCCTGACTCGAGTTAATACTATTAAATAAATTTAGAAAAATATAAAATAATTTTATAATAAAAACTTGACTCGATCCCGCGAGGGATCAGTTAAGTTTTAATTACAAAATAAATTTAAAAAATAAAATAAAATAATTCCGTAATAAAAACTTGACTCGCTCACGACTCACTCCTTTCTCCAATCAAGTTTTTAATATTTTTAATTTTTTTAAATTGACTTGAGTCAATAAAAATTATTTTTTAAAATTTATTTCTTAATAATGACTCCATTCACAATAAAAAACTTGATTCGGTCCTTACTTGAGTCAATATTACAAAATAAATTAAAATAATAAAATAATTTTGTAATAAAAACTTGACTCGGTCCTGAATAGAGCCAAGTTTTTATTACAAAATTATTTTATATTTTTAATTTATTTTATAATATTGACTCCATCCTGCACAGGATTGAGTCAAATTTTTATTACAAAATTATTTTATTTTAAATTTATTTCGTAATATTGACTCAATCTCATGCTAGACTGAGTCAAGTTTTTATTACAAAATTATTTTATTTTTTAAAATTTATTTCATAATATTGACTCGTGTAAGGACTAAATCAAGTTATTATTATGAAATTATTTTATTTTTAAAAATTAATTTTATAATAAAAACTTGACTTAGCTACGCACGGGTTCGAGTTAAATTTTTAATTACAAATTTATTTTATTTTTTAAATTTATTTATTAATATTGACTTAATTTAGGACCGAGTTAAGTTTTTACTATGAAATTATTTTATTTTTTAAAAATTTATTTCGTAATAAAAACTTGACTCGAGTTGTGACCGAGTAAAGTTTTTATTATGATACTACCCTCCCCCTGTTTGGGCAAGGTTCTTGGGTCGACAGGCCGGGGGCGACGTTTGGGGGGTGGCAGGGTAGGGGGGCAGGGTAGGGGGAGGAGCGAGGGAGGGACAGGGCAGGGAGAGGGGCAGGGGGCGGCATGTAGGGGGGCAAGGGGCGACAGGCCAAGGGCTGGCAACCGAGGGACGGCGGTAGGGGGAGGGGGTGGCGTGTATAGGGGCAAGGGGCGACATGGCCTTGAAGTAGGGGCGGCAACCTTTTATAGCCGCGGGCGGGCGTCGAGGGCGCCAGGCGATTGGATCTGGATCCAACAGCCTTGAGATGGTGCACATAGGGGGCGGGGGTGGGGTGAGGGTGGGTTTGGATGAGTGCTCCAGGT
>JAURVB010012833.1:0-15587 GCA_033002965.1 Piper betle
TCTTGCATAGGTTTAGGTAAGAGGTTTGTATCATCCTTATAGTTTTATTAAACATGTGTAAACAAAACACAACTAAATAGCCTCACATCGGAGGGATTCGATAAAATACCGCCGATGCCATCCAATATCTAAAACACGGTTAAACTCAACGTACAAGGAGTCAAGCAAAGAGGGATAGTCCTACGGACTTGTGGTCCAAGCTCCAAGCATATATGCACATCTACGGCGAGCATTGACTCCTAAACCAACTTCGGAACCCACTACTAAGTAAAATATTAACATCTCTATATGATGCATGCTTGTAGTGTATGTTTATATCATCAATACATCCTATTAAAGAAAACAGTGCTAGCAAACATATAACTAAATTGTGGCATGAAAATTGAGACATAATAATAATATAACAATGCTTTAAAATAAAATAATAAAATAATTATCCTATATAAATATACGGATAAACATGAGTAAATATCAACATATACTCTTGGTAGTAAACACAGAAATAAATAAATTATAATAATTCTATAAATAAATAAATATATAATAATTGAATATAGTAAGCATAGTAAGACTAGTATTCATAAGTAAATATATTATTAATAATATCAAATAATCATGGAACATTTATCAAATATGATACACATATAAATAAGAATAAATAAATAAATAAATCAAACAATCAATAAAAAATAATCATAATATCCAATTATGCTAAATCAAGTAAATATGCATTTAAACTAATATAGGGGTGTTTGAATTACTAAAAATGGTCAAGACAAGGTTGAAAACGGGTTGAAACTGAGCTGAATTGGACCGAACCAAGCTGAACGAACCGAGTGGAATGGGCTGAACCAACTTGATTTGAGTTAACTGGAAAATGGGTTGGGCACGATTTGAGTGAACGGCCTAATGGACACGAACTCGGGCACGGCCAAATGACATGAACGCAGGTGGCGAACACGATCACGGGCAAACGTGTAAACAGGAGGGGCGATGGTGCTCCGTCTGTAAAACCCACGATTCGAGTCAGGGTTTTATATTCAGAACCGGTCGGGTCGACCGTTATTTTTCGAGTTGAGTCAGTTTCAGGACACGTGTACCGAGCCGATGCCAGTCGCGTGTATGAGCCATGAGGGTCATGTGTACCCAAGTATATGATGATAACGTCATGAACACAGCAGAACAGAATGAGTTATCAGATATATGAGAGTATGCCAGTCATTTTTTATTATTTTTATATATAGTGGATCGTAGAATTAGTATTAGGCCGTTTACCGCGTTAGGACGCGTTACGGGCATTTTGGGTGGGTTGATAGTTCATAGAGCATATCATTATGATTGTTTTGGTGTTGTTTGATTTTACGGGATTTTTCCCGATTTTTATGAATTTTTTTAGGATTTAATACGACTTAGTTATTATACTTGACTCGAGCCGGAGACGAGTCAAGTAATATTTACGAGTTTGCCACCACAACCATCTCTTCTCCACCCCTACCTTTCTTCTCCCACACCCAAACCCTAGCCGCCGCGCCGCCCCTGTTCGCGCGCCATCGCCGCCGCGGCCGCACGCCGCCGATCGACGCCGCCCAGCCCAGCCACGGCGTCGCCCTGCCGCCCCGACCAGGCCCGGCCACGAGCTGGCCGCCGCGACGCGAGGAAGCCACGCCGCGCCGTGACTGCATGCGCTTGCGTCGCCGATCGCGCCGCCGCCGACCGTCGCAACCACGATCAGGTGGTCGGCTCGACACCCTCGACCTCCAGCGACCTTCCCCGACTGGAGCGGAGGCCATCGCCGCCCTGGCCGGCCGGATCTAGCGACCCATCGCCGCCGGCTCTGTTTTGCCATTTTTCGGCGAGCCGCCACCTCCGTTGGCCGCGTCGACCTCGTAGATGAGTCGGGCTCGCCGAGCCGGTTCCGAGGGTACCCAACACGACCACTTTCCGGCCAGTAGACGCCGCCGGCGATTGTCGCCGGAAAACCACCGGAAGCCGCCGGAAAACCGCCAGCACCTGCCGGAAAACCGCTGGAAAATCGGAATTTCTGGAATTCGCCGGAATTCACCGGATCTTCCGCGGGGCTCACCCAGTTGAGCTCGATCGAACTTCGGACGCCGAGGAGCGCCAAATTTGAGCTCCGAGACGCGCGACGGAACCCTAGCCGTCGCCGATTGCCGACGACGTGAGGTATAATTACCTCCGATTGATTTATTTAAAATTGATATGATTGTTAGCACAGCATGCTAGGATTAATTAATTGATGTGATTGACAGTGCTGTAGATTACGTAATGAAGTGATAAGATGTACATGATTGTGATTGAATAGTGCATGAATGTTAAGTGATCTAATGAAGTAGATCAAGTCTGAGCATGATAAGTGATCACGACATAACTTAGAAAAACACAATAAAATTGGTATGAATAGGATGAGTTAGGATTATTTATTTTTATGATTATTTGATTGGTTATTTGATGATGATGATTGTATTGTGATTGTGATGTCATTGAGTTTGATGCATCATTTAGTTAGCGGGCGTTAGTATTTAGTTTTGATGTGTAGGTACGGAGTAGGAGCTCGCCGCCTAGGCGCGATGACACGCTTGGAGCTTCTACCAGGTCCGTTTAGGACTCGCTCTGATTTTACTCTTTTCTATTGTATGTTTGATTTATTGCCTACAGGACGAGTTAAGTGGCGCTTTATCGGATCCCACTTAACTCGGGCCATTTAACCGAACAGTTTTCCGGATTAATAACCCCTCGAGGATGAGATCCCTCGAGGATGATTTCGAAAACAAGATCCACCACAAGTTGCCTTCGGGCCTATTATATAAATCCCTACCCAGCCCTATATATATGTAGTTTTCGCGTTTTCAGTGAGACGAGAGATGGAGAAATCGACTGCACGTACCATGCAGAGGATGCCGTGACAGTCAAAGCGGGCTCTGGATTAGTGCCAGCGGACTGTTCCATTCCCGAGGGATCCTGACAACTCCGCGTTTGAGTTCCTCACACCCGGAGAACGTGGAGGTTTACGGGTACTGTTTAGTACAGCGCATGTCCGGACTTGTGGTTCAAAGGGTACTAAAGGCGACTGCCTGAGAGTACTCGGCCTTCGTGCTCAAGGCCAGGAGAAATATGGAGGTAAGGAGAGGGCTTAGGATAAAGTTTCACGAGAAGTACTGAAAAGAAGTGCCGAGAGCGGCACAGTACCAGCAGCAGATCAGTAAGTTCGGGATGCTACCGGGTCTGCAGCCCAGTGGCTCCTCAGTAGTGCCCTTCAGAGTGTTCACGTGGAGTATATGATGTTTTCTTTCATATGAGAGTTTGCTCTCATAGCCAGCTTGTTATAGTTATTTTATTTTCCGGACCAGTAACACTTGTTACTGACGTGTTTTTATACTATATGTAGGTAATAATCACGAGTTGGAGGAGCCAGCTTGGACGGAGGAGCAATGAGGTCTTGTACACACACATGTTAGATTTCTGAATGTTTAATATTGTATTATTATGTTATTATATTGTGAATGACATGATTAAATGTTTGAGCATGATGATATGATGTGAATGAAATGCTAAGACATGATAACAGAATGCAAAATATGATCAGAGTTGAGCAGCGGAAGCGTAGTGGGTTGAGACCCAAGCTTCAGAATGAATATAATATGATTAGATTTTGTGTGAATGAAATTATTGATGCATGCGTATATATATTATGATATATATTATTTTGACAGGGTGGGCCCATAATTGCACTTTTAGGGGAGACCCTGTCCGTTTTGTTTTAGATTTTTACTGATTTTGATCGTAATTGTATTGGTGTGAAAATTGAGTTGCATGTCATCCATGTAGTATCATGTTAGGGTTTTATGCATTCATCCATGCATGACAAGTCGTATCTTCATCTTAAGACGCCGAGATTGGATCCGCATGAGTTAGGTTCGGGTTAGCCGACCTAACCGGGGCCTGTAACATGCCGGTTCGGTTCACGAGTGTGAACCGGATTTGGGGTGTTACAACATTGGTATCAGAGCCACTCTCGGCCGATTAAGATGTATGATACTTTTATAGGTGATGTGTGTGCAAAGACTGCTCCGAGTCCAGCTGGCAGGTATGTTTTCATATATTTTCTTTACATGCAGATTTTCTTCATAAGTTGTTTGGATAGCAGTGTATTCAAGACTTGATCAGAATTATGTGGAACTGACCTTAGTTGAGTTGACAGGTCATTTCTATGGGATGATATCAGATTGTTGGTAAGTTAGATGTGAGCAGGGCATGTTGTAATGCTGGTAGAGGTAGAAAGGGTATAAGGTTCTCATCTTATACCAGATTCGGATGTCAGTAGATGTCAGCAGGAATTTGACAGGCTTGTCATGATGGGCTTAGAGACCCACTAATTCTGTCCATCGCATAAGAGATTTGGATGAATTGGATGTTGACCAGGTGTCCGTCCTTTGTATGTCACCACATTAGTCCTACTTCCAGGGAACGTGGTGTGCATAATGGGAAGGAGCTTGAAGTGGGTAGATAACTTGAGAGGGACCACTTCTAGAAAATAGTAGTGAATGAGGATGAGTAGTGAGACGTAGGCTTGGACATAACAAGGAAAAGACCAGGACCACCAGTGCCTACGAGATCAGACATTTGACGAGATTCTACCAAAGATAAGGCACCAGATTAGTGATTGCCGTTTGAGGGCTAGTCAGCACTGATAGAAGCAGCCACTCTAAATTTCAGGAGATCAGAGTGGGGTTTAGCATAGGTTGACCATCATATGTGTCAGCATCATGATCCAAACCCCTCTGGATCAGACACGCATGATTGGACAACCTGAACCGAGTTAATAGCAGCCAAGATATGGCAGAGATAGTAGTAGATTTACGATGCATATGAGTAGGATTAGATTTTTCTGCATCTAGGTAGTGCACAACCGCCGACCGAGTGCACAACCGCCGACCGAGTGCACAACCGCCGACCGAGTGCACAACCACCGACCGAGGTGCACAACCGCCGACCGAGTTGCACAACCGCCGACCGAGTTGCACAACCGCTGACCGAATATGCACTACCGCCGTCCGTGTTTGCTCACCCGCCGACCGAGTAGATCAGTTAGGTATTAGTAGGGTCAAAATTTGAGGAAAGAGATATAGTTACAAAGGCATCAGCATAATAGAGAAGAGTTAGGAGAACAGAGGTTATTTGGATGAGATGGCATAGGATCCCACTTCACAGTTCTCTTGCAATCATTGTCTTGACCTAACACCATTGGGTCAGATGAATATTGCAAGATGTCCCCATCAGACACTGTTAGTTACAGTCTCATAGGGATGCGTATGGACAGAGTCAGGGAACATGACAGAGTGACCTCCAGATGGGACGGTCACAATGATCAGATTGTGTAGACTGCATGATCGTGCATCCATGGGTCACAACCAGCATACATAGATCAGATGGTTGGTACATGGACACATGCAGTTTAACCCATGTAGCGATGGGCCAGTAGGCGATAGGGGTTAGGCTTGTATTAGAGTATTGGGCATGGATAGAGGGTTAGTGAGGAAGGGTCTTTCAGAGAGATATTGATTTCCTTGTGTTTCGCCAGCACGATTAGGTTCTCACCTTGAACCATAGGATTGAGCCTTGCCCGAGTATAGAGGTACCTTCATGGTACTGATTAGGTTTTACAGTACAGGTAGATGGTTGCAGATCGATCTTCCAATGAGGATTTCACCCCAACATGAGAGTGGACCAGATGGAGTATATCAGTGTATGCTCATCTTTATTGATAGCCTTGCTTGAGAGTCTACCACAGCGGTAGTAGTCATGTGAGTTAAGATTAGTACTACAAATCGGTACGGGACGGCAGGTCACACACCACTGAAGAGCGGACGAGACACGTGTCGAACCTCATTATGAGTCCCCGTAGACTTGAGGAGAGACAGTGGTTCTTTGGGTCGTTTGAACCCCGCCCGTTTAGAAGTGCGTGACTAGTACAGTATCGAGAAACACGTGCCTACTGTTAGCTGATTAAACTAGAGCCACTTAGGAGCCGTTTCTGAGATTTGTCATTGATTGACTGTTCCACAGACTGATCACCTGTGGCATAGTAAATCATGGTGATCTTAGAGACAAGTCCATAGACCTACCAAGATTTTGGCCACCCAGTATGCTACATAGGGATTTTATCTCCCCTACCATTTGCATGAGACCTTAACCTTACCATAGATAAGAGTTGACGCAGCTATGAAGCAGTGTGGGCCTATAACCCACAGGTCCCAGGATTCCCTGTTTACCTTGCATCAGATACCACATGTGAGGATGAGATGTCCCCTATTGAGAGTTCTTGAGCAGTGTGACTAGATTTCCACGAGATTCAGCCTCCCTTCCTATAACCCAGAGATGTCAGACAGAGTGGAGTTTTCACTTGAGGATTTCCACTCACCCCTTTGTATGTATCAGTTCTACCATCAGTTTATCCAGAGGATTGAGATGAGTATACATTGACCAGAGTACAGAGCACATGCCACAGACCAGATGCAGACTCTACAGCCCCATGCAGAGTATGTTATCATACTCCTTGAGACACGCTGTGTATGTACAGGTGTTCTCGCCTCCCTTCAGTAGTAGTTAGTGGTTGTATAGATAGTCACCGGAGCCATAGTATACATTAGAGTCATAGTAGCTATCCTTGTTCTCTTATAGAACAGAGTGAGATACATGACTCAGGACCGAGTCAACTAGAACCAAGTGAGCGGTCCAGTTCCTTGTATAGGGACACCTGAGAGTTGGACCTAGACTGGCGACAGTGAGCCGTGCAGCTCATTAGGGTATCCACCGTACTTAGCAGGAGACTCATAGCAGGCCTTGAGGTGACTGTAGGACCTAGAGTAGAGTTCCTGCGAGTACATGTAGGTGACTGTTCACAGATGAGGATTAGAGGGACATGGGTAGATGTTAGCAGGTAGGTCTTACCCTCGGCGTAGTTTTCCAGACATAGCCCAGATTAGAACCTTGCGATACTCTAGAGTATTTGCTTGACCAACCCAGTAGGCCCTTAGGGGTGATCTAGGTTTTCCGCCGAGTTAGCAGTAGGGATCAGAACAGAAGAGAAGGATGATGGTCATGTCAGAACAGGCACAGACAGCTTAGAAACAGAATGTTGATATTGACAGGATCATAAGCAGAACCCGCCATAACGGCGCAGCTACAGTCATGAGGATGTACATGACTATCGAAGAGTAGAGGATACAACTGGTGTGTATCTAGCTTCCAGGTAGTAGTTCAGCAGAACCTCCTTGAGTTAAAATTTCGAGGACGAAATTTTTATAAGGAGGGAAGATTGTAAAACCCACGATTCGAGTCAGGGTTTTATATTCAGAACCGGTCGGGTCGACCGTTATTTTTCGAGTTGAGTCAGTTTCAGGACACGTGTACTGAGCCGACGCCGGTCGCGTGTATGAGCCATGAGGGTCATGCGTACCCAAGTATATGATGATAACGTCATGAACACAGCAGAACAGAATGAGTTATCAGAATATATGAGAGTATGCCAGTTCATTTTTTTATTATTTTGATATATAATGGATCGTAGAATTAGTTTTAGGCCGTTTACCGCGTTAGGACGCGTTACGGGCATTTTGGGTGGGTTGATAGTTCTAGAGCATATCATTATGATGTTTTGGTGTTGTTTGATTTTACGGGATTTTTTCCCAATTTTTATGAATTTTTTTAGGATTTAATACGACTTAGTTATTATACTTGACTCGAGCCGGAGACGAGTCAAGTAATATTTACGAGTTTGCCACCACACACCCCCTCGACCCTTCCTTTCTTCTTCCCCAAACCCTCGCCCGCGCCGCCCCTGTTCGCGCGCCACCGCCGCCACGGCCGACGCCGCCTGGCCGCCGATCGACGCCGCCCAGCCCGGCCACGGCGTCGCCCTGCCGCCCCGACCAGGCCCGGCCACCATCGGGCCGCCGCGACGCGAGGATCGCCACGCCGTGACGCCGCGCCTGCGTTGCATCCGTCGCCGATTCTGCCGCCGGCGACCGTCGCCACCACGATCCGGTGGTCGCCTCAGCACCCTCGACCCTCCAGCGACCTTCCCCGACCGGAACGGAGGCCATCGCCGCCGTGGCCGGCCGGATCTAGCGACCCATCGCCGCCGGCTCTGTTTTGCCATTTTCCGGCGAGCCGCCGCCTCCGTTGGCCACGTCGACCTCATAGATGAGTCGGGCTCGCCGAGCCGGTTCCGAGGGTACCCAACACGACCACTTTCCGACCAGTAGACGCCGCCGGCGATTGTCGCCGGAAAACCACCGGAAGCCGCCGGAAAACCGCCAGCACCTGCCGGAAAACCGCCGGAAAATCGGAATTTCTGGAATTCGCTGGAATTCACCGGATCTTCCGCGGAGCTCACCCAGTCGGAGCCCGATCGAACTTCGGACGCCGAGGAGCGCCGAATTCGAGCTCCGAGACGCGCGACGGAACCCTAGCCGTCGCCGATTGCCGACGACGTGAGGTATAATTACCTCCGATTGATTTATTTAAAATTGATATGATTGTTAGCACAGCATGCTAGGATTAATTATTGATGTGATTGATAGTGCAATTGAGATATAAGTAATGAAGTGATAAGTATGACATGATGTTGATTGAGTAGTGCTATGAATGTTAAGTGATCTAATGAAGTAGAGTCAAGTCTGAGCATGATAATCGTGATCACGATGATAACTTAGAAAAACACAATAAAATTGGTATGAATAGGATGAGTTAGGATTAGTTATTTTTATGATTATTTGATTGTTATGGTGATGGATGATTGATTGTGTTGTGATGTTATTGAGTTTGATGCATCATTTAGTTAGCGGGCGTTAGTATTTAGTTTTGATGTGTAGGTACGGAGTAGGAGCTCGCCGCCTAGGCGCGATGACACGCTTGGAGCTTCTACCAGGTCCGTTTAGGACTCGTCTGATTTTACTCTTTTCTATTGTATGTTTGATTTATTGCCTGCAGGACGAGTTAAGTGGCGCTTTATCGGATCCCACTTAACTCGGGCCATTTAACCGAATAGTTTTCCGGATTAATAACCCCTCGAGGATGAGATCCCTCGAGGATGATTTCGAAAACAAGATCCACCACAAGTTGCCTTCGGGCCTATTATATAAATCCCTACCCAGCCCTATATATATGTAGTTTTCGCGTTTTCAGTGAGACGAGAGATGGAGAAATCGACTGCACGTACCATGCAGAGGATGCCGTGACAGTCAAAGCGGGCTCTGGATTAGTGCCAGCGGACTGTTCCATTCCCGAGGGATCCTGACAACTCCGCGTTTGAGTTCCTCACACCCGGAGAACGTGGAGGTTTACGGGTACTGTTTAGTACAGCGCATGTCCGGACTTGTGGTTCAAAGGGTACTAAAGGCGACTGCCTGAGAGTACTCGGCCTTCGTGCTCAAGGCCAGGAGAAATATGGAGGTAAGGAGAGGGCTTAGGATAAAGTTTCACGAGAAGTACTGAAAAAGAAGTGCCGAGAGCGGCACAGTACCAGCAGCAGATCAGTAAGTTCGGGATGCTACCGGGTCTGCAGCCCAGTGGCTCCTCAGTAGTGCCCTTCAGAGTGTTCACGTGGAGTATATGATGTTTTCTTTCATATGAGAGTTTGCTCTCATAGCCAGCTTGTTATAGTTATTTTATTTTCCGGACCAGTAACACTTGTTACTGACGTGTTTTTATACTATATGTAGGTAATAATCACGAGTTGGAGGAGCCAGCTTGGACGGAGGAGCAATGAGGTCTTGTGCACACACATGTTAGATGTTCTGAATGTTTAATATTGTGTTATGATGTTATTATATTGTGAATGCATGATTAAATGTTTGAGCATGATGATATGACGTGAATGAAATGATCAGACAGATAGCAGAATGCAAAATATGATCGGAGTTGAGCAGGGAAGCCTAGTGAGTTCAGACCCGAGCTTCAGAATGAATATATGATAGATTAGAAGTCTGTGTGAATGCTATCATGCTATGCGTATATATGTTTGATATATATGTATTTTGACAGGGTGGCCCATAATTGCATTTTTAGGGGAAATTCTGTCCCTTTTGTTTTAGAATTTTTACTAATTTTGATTGTAATTGTGTTGGTGTGAAAATTGGTTGCATGTCATCCATGTAGTATCCTGTTAGGGTTTTATGTATTCATACATGCATGTAGCAAGTCGGATCTTCATCTTAAGACGCCGAGATTGGATCCGTACGAATTAGGTTCGGGTTAGCCGACCTAACCGGGGCCTGGTAACATGCCGGTTTGGTTCACGAGTGTGGACTAGATTTGGGGCGTTACACCGTCGCTAGAGAATGCCTACGGTGGCATGGCTTGGGTCGCCACCGGTCTGAGATCAACGAAGGGTGTCACGGTGGAGGTGTTGGTGGTGACGATCGGCGGTGTCCGTGTAAAACCTATGACTCAAGTCAAAGTTTTACATTACCGAACCAGTTGGTTCAACCGTTGGTTCGAGTCGAGTTAGTTTAAGGAATTGCCTACCGAGTCGAGGCTAGTCGTGAGTTATGAGCGATGAGGGTCAGGTGTACTTGAATATATGATGACAATGTCGAAAAGATGGTTAGAAATGAGTTATCAGAATATATTAAAGTATGCAGCATATTTTTTTAAGTACTTGATCGTATAAATATTTTTAGGCTGAATAATGCATTAGGAGGCGTTATAGGGCAGTTTGGTTGGGCTATTAGTTATAGAACATGTCATTGTAGTGTTATGGTGTGTAATGTATTTTATGAGATTTTTCCTATTTTTTGGAATTTTTAGGATTTATTACGAGTTAGTTATTATTTTGACTCAAGTTGGCGTCGAGTCAAGTTTTATTTATGAGTTTGCCACTATACACCCCGACACCATTTTCTCCCCCAAACTACCCCCCCAACCTGACACTTCTCTTCTTCACCCCCAAAACCCTCGCCGCCGCACCTGGGTTCGTCGCCGCCACTGACGCCACCCCGCTGCCGATCGACGCCGCCAAGCACCTTGCGCCATCATCGTGTCACCCCGAGTAGCCCTGGCTGCCGTCAGGCGTCCACGACGCCGGATCGCCACATCCTAGCACCGCGCTCGCGTCGCCTATCCCACCCCTGGCCTAGTGGTCCCCTCGACGTCTTCAACCATCCTACGACCTTCCCCGATCGAAGCGGAGCCCAACACTGCCCACAACAGCCAGATCTCCACACCCCACCACTGACAGCACTGTTTGCCCTTTTTTCGATGAGCCACCACCTCCACAGACCTCATTGACATCGTAGACGCGTTGAGCTTGCCTAGCCGGTGCCAACGAATACCCCATACCACCACTATCCCACCAGTAGCCGCCAAAAACCGGATTCGCCGAAATTCGCCGGATCTTCTGCCTAACTCATCCAGTCGAACCTGATCGAACTTCGGACGCCGCCAAGCGCCGAATTTGATCTCCGAGACTCACAAGGTATAATTTATTTTAATTTAATTATTTAAAAGTAATGATTATTAGCACAGCATGCTAGGATGCTAGGATTGAGTGATTGATGTGTTAGATATTTTTATGTTAATAAAAATATGAAGATGTGTGATTGTGTGATATTAAAACGAATGTTATGGAATTAATTAGGTAAACTAAATAAGTACTGTAATCTAATGCAACGTAGAGTAGGAAAACTTATACTGATTATTATTGATGTGTGTTGATTGATGCATGGTTGATGTGAATAGGCTATAGAATATGTGAATGCATCATGAGCGGGATTTAGTATTTAGTTTGAATGTGTAAGTACGGAGTAGGAGCTTGCCGCCTAGGCATGTAGACACGCTTGAAGCTTCTACCAAGTCCGTTAAGACTTGCTTTTGGCTTTATCTTTATACTCTATCGTGTTTTATTTTTACAGGTAAGTGGACGTGTCGAGTGGTGGATTTATTGTATCCCACTCCACGCGGGCCATTTAGTCACACGTTATTTCCGGATTAATAACCCTCGAGGATGAGATCCCTCAAGTTTGTTTTCAAAACTCAGATCCAACTCACGATGCCCTCGGGCCTATTATATAAATCCCTACCCAGACCTATATACATGTAGTTTTCGCATTTTCAGTGAGAGATGGAATGGGGGAAATTCAACAACCATGCTACCCGAGCAGGCACATGCCAATTATAGCCGAAAATACCGACAACCGTGCTACGTGAGCGGGTATGTGCCAATTGATAGCGAGCTCCGGATTAGTGTTCAGGTTGTTCCATTCTCGAGGGATCCTGATAACTTCAGCTTAGAGTTCCTCAAACCTGGAGAAGTGTGGAGGTTTACGAGTATTGCTATGTAGTGCATGTCTAGACTTGTGGTTTTAAAGGGTACTAAAGACACATGCCTGTGAGTACTCGGCCTCTGTACTCAGTACCAGAAGCAATACAGAGGATGTAGAGGGCGAAAGAGAAAAGAATGAATTTGTCACGCAATCCCTCTCCGCTTGACTCCTTGTCAAGTTTAATCGTCTTTAATACGTAGAACAACATCAGCAACATTTTATTGCATCCCTCCGATGTTGAGCCATTTAGCTGTGTTTTCTACCCACGTTTAATAAAACTACAAGGATGAAATCCCCTCTTGGTTTTCAAACTGAAGCTCCATAAATATATGAAACAAGTCTCCATCCTAATCCTATTATATAAGTACATGCATTTTTACAGATTTCATGAATAAGAGAGTGAGCGGTATGGAGATATGTATGAATCGCACTAGTACTCTTTCAAACCATGAGGTAGTACGGTGTATGATGAACTGCGTAATACAACGCATTTCCAGAAATTATGGCACTAACTTAACTATTTCTTTTGCCACTCGAGTATCGTGGCAAGTGATATGGAATGTGTGAAGGCATAAGCACTGCATGTATGTATGAATATGATTATGAGCTGTGCATGCGAGCCGGCAATTGCTTAAGTATGTTTGCTTACCGCCCTATGTGAGGCAATCTTGTGTTTCATAAGTTTTCGTGGGTAATAGAATACCCATTTGTCAGATTGTATTAGTTTTTTTGAACTAGCAACATTCGTTACTGACAGTTTTCATATAATATATGTAAGTCATGCATATCCTGAGTTGACTTTGGTGGGAGGACGGATAAACGCTACACACACTTGGGTAGCACAGTTATTTACTTTCTTACTTTTATTTATGTTTGATGTGTTTTGATGGGTATTTAATAATGCCTTCCATTCTCATGACCCCAAGCGGGTTGTTTCGATATATTTTATCGATCGAGTCGTACCGACCGACAACTTTAAACATGACTCGACTCGATCGCAACATTTCTGATTTGGTTCTTACATTAACCGAAATCGGGGCGTTACAAGGCAAGAAGGGCAAATGGGCCTCGAAACCTTAAACAGAATCAAGCTAGGCCCACAAGGGCACAATCCGATGGTCCAAAATCCCTATGATGCATGCAATGAGATATCTTGAAAATCCCAAACGGATACTAAACACTACCACAACTTAGATCTAGGCCTAAAAACTTAGCTAACTCATAAAAAATCATATGTATACCTCATGTATACACTGATAACCCATTCTATACAGTATCATAACTGAAACTATCATATGTATGTTGGGCATTCTTAACCTCTATAACATGCTCGTATGGGCATCTAGGCCCCATACTCATATTCTAAAAATTAGACTAGCTCGAGCTCGATCTAACCGACTCGATACTGACCTGAAAAAGGAAAAACTAAAATCGGGTAAAACCCTAACCCAAAAATGGGGTTTTACACTTGCACTCCCACCTAGTCTATCAGCAGTGCACTTGGTGTTCCACGTATCTATGCTAAAGAAATATGCACCCAACGGATCACACCAACTTCAGTATGAGAAGCTCAACATCTGATCTAACCTTTCCTATCAGGAGGCTACGTGGATTCTCGACCGATTTATGAAGACTCTTGGTAGGAAAGAAGTGCCTTTGGTGAAGGTACTTTGGTCGCAGTAGGGTGTTGACGAGGCCACTTGGGAGCATGAGGATGAGATGCAACAGCGTTTCCCAGACTCTTCCCTGCAGAGGAGACGACTTGAAGTATTAGCACCCTTCTATGTTTTGGTTGACTATTATTGTATGTTTTATGTTGAGCATTATGGCTTGTTTATGTGTGTGTAGCCCCTTAGGAAATTTCGGGGAGGAATTTTTCTAAGTAGGGAGGTTGTAAAACTCAGGCTGTCCACCCAAGGGTTTTTACTATCAGTTCGGTTGTTACTTGAATCGGGTTAGTAGGGTCTAGCCCTTCTTACCGTGGTTCGTATGTGGTATGGTGTAAGTTGCCCGGCCTTAGCCTCCTTCAGCATTCGGTACGCCTGTTTGGATGCGACACGCTCGGCTTTTTCATGTTTGATCCAATTTAATCATATATAGTTAGATATTAGGATCGTGTCCCACTCGTGTCTTTTGTGTGCTTGCCGAGTTTTTGATAACCTTTCAGACCGTCCTAACCCCTTTTGGGACCTAAAGTGCAATTCCCGATGTGGGCCCGATTGCTTTAGGGTAAAAACCCAAAGTTTTTGGGTTTTGATATAACAACCCAACCCATACCTCTATGGGTATGACACCCATACCTTTATAGGTATGGCACCCATACCTCTATGACATCACCAAGCCAACCCATACCTCTATAGATATGACACCCATACCTATGACATCACTAAACCAACAACCATTTTTCTATAAAATCCACCCCTTCCCTATCCTTTCACCATTTCTCCTTCCCTCCTCACCTCCAACCACTTTCTCCTATTCTCCTTGGCTTTCTTCTTCCTCCTTGGAGCTCCAAGAAACCCCCTCCACATTCCAAACATCCTTGGGTGCTAAGCTTTGAGGTTGAATGCTTTAAAAGACCTCCCCTTGGTCTTTGCTCATTAGCATCAGGTTTGGGCTGCCTCTATTGCTTGTTGTGTGATGTGTATCACTTATATGCATATATGAATTTATTTTTCCGACATTTTTATCGTGTATATCTAAATGTTAGGAGAATTTTAAGTACACATTCATCTTATTTAGAAATGTAAATAAATAGATATAATTTTTATAATACATGTAGGTCACGAATATGCATTGTTTTAGTATAAAAATCATATCTTGGCATTCTGATATTAAATTTGCATGATTCTTATTTATTTTTACTCACAACATGTAGATATACAACTTTTGTGTTGTGTGTTTTACCTGACATGCCCTAGAATTTACATGTATGAGGGTAATATGTGAGCAAAGGTGGTGACTTAGACCATTAAAGTGATATAAGCGTTCCTTTCTCTAATTTTTACTCTATGAGCTTGTAGGATCTATTGATGCACAACATGCCATATATTTCATGGTAATTTTATGAGTTCTTGGTAAAATTTTAATCCTAAAATAACCACTAAATAATCATGAACATAACCCATAAGTACACTTTGTATTTCCTATGTCTTTATGACTATGGGCATGATCTGTGATTGTGTGATATTTAAAGCCATGAATTTCAAACTAATAAAATCTTGTCAAATTATATGATACTTC